>CANUEP010076750.1:0-115554 GCA_947857235.1 Jatropha podagrica | reverse complement strand
GGAGTTTTAAAATCCGAAGTACGAAGAGACATACGATTGATAAGATAAGCAGCAATTAAAATAGCATCACCCCAATATGATTTGGAAAGATTCATAGTGAACATAAGTGACCTAGCTACTTCCAATAAATACCTATTTTTCCTTTTAACAACCCCATTTTGAGCACTAGTATCGACATAACTAGTTTGATGTATGATACCATTAGAATCTAAATAGGTACAAAAAACTGTATTCATGTATTCAGTACCATTATCAGTTCTTAGAATTTTAACATGCGCATCAAACTGGGTGCAAATCATTTTATGAAAGTTCTGAAAACACGAAAAATCTTCATTTTTTGTTTTCATCAAATAAACCAAGTCAATCTAGTGCAACAATCAATAAAGGTCATAAACCATCTATAACTAGAAAGGGAGTTTTAGTAGGACCCCATACATTAGAGTGAATAGTAGCAAAATGAATCAAGCTTTTATTATTAATTGGAGAATAAGAATGCTTAGTGTGTTTGGCAAGTTCACAAGCATCACATACTAAAGAATCCAAATCACACTTAGTCACCCAAGTGGAAAATACATGTCCTACAACAGAAAACGAGGGATGGCCTAATCGCCTCTGTCATTGAACAACTTCATGGGAAGGATTTCTAGAAGTTCCTGACAAAGCTTGACTTGTACCCGGATTGGAAAACCGACAAACGTCATCCAACAGATACAGTCCATTGCGCAAGCTACCACTGCCAATCGTTCTCTCCGTGTTCATTTCCCTTAAAATACAATGAATAAGGTAAAATGTTACTTTGCAATTAAACGCTTTTGTGATTAAACTAACAGATAACAAATTAATGGGAAATCAAGGAACATGAAGAACAGAAGAAAGTCCAATATTGGCAGTACAGTCAATAGAACCTATGCCAGAAATTGGTTCAAAGGAGCCATCCGAAATACGAATTTTTTCTATACCTTGATACTTAGAATATGTGAGAAAATGTTTTATAGAGCCTGTTCTATGTTTATTTGCTCCTGAAACTATCACATAAGAGGGTTTCGCAAGAGAGGTAAGAAAAACATTATCTGAATTAAAAAAATTAGAAGCTGCAGCAAATGAGGAAGAATCAAGCGGTGACAACAAACGTTTCAAAGACTGAATTTCCTTATCAGAAAAGCTATCAGTAGTAGATGGTTCCTCAGACAAATTTCCACTATCAGATACGTGTGTTTGTGGTCTAGACGAACTGACTCGCTTCCCTCCGCGCCCCTTAGTTGGGCGTCCATTTAATTTCCAGCAGAACTCCTTAGTGTGCCTATTCTTCCCACAATAGTCACAAAACAGATGATCTCTATCCGAAGAACCTCCCTTTGCGGCCTGTGTTTGTTCTCTTGCAGAATTTGCAATCAACCCTGCTTTATCCATTGTAGATCTGTGAACTATGGCATTCCTCCTAGTCTCTTCTTACTGTACAAATGAGTAAGCTTGTAGCAAGGATGGAAAAGGATCTCGTCCAAGAACTTGAACTCGAATCTGATTATACTCATTATTTAGACCAGCCAAAAAATCATACACTCGTTCTACCTCAATTAATTTCTGAACTTGAGTCGCATCATCAACACATTTTGCTTGAAATTCTTGATAATAGTCTAGTTCCTGCCATAACTCGCTAAGTTCAGCAAAATACTGAGCGATAGTCAGATCTCCCTGCTTTGTCTCATGAACCTTTTGTCGCAATTCCTATCTCCGAGCATAGTTTCCTCTTTGTGAATATGTCCGTGAAGCGGCATCCCAAATCTTTTTAGTTGTATCAAGGAGCAAATACTCTCGAGAAATAGTTCGTTGCATGGAATTTATTAACCAAGACATAATAAGAGAATTCTCGAATTTCCACTTGTTAAAGCCCAGATCTGTTGAAACTGGTTTTGTCCCTCCACCATCAAGGTATCCTTGCAAACCTCTTGCTTTGATGAATAATAAGCAAGACCGAGACGAAGCCAGGTAATTTGTTCCATCTAACTTCACCGGACTATTCTGAAGTGAGGGGCTCTCTGAGTGAAAACTGAAATCGGTCTTCTTTCCGTCACCCATATCGTCAAAAAATACTGTCAGACATAAAGAAACATGCAGCAGCAGTGAAACACGTCAAAAAAAGGGAAAAAATTCCAAAAAAGGCAAAACTAGATCTGAGGAACCAGTGGAATTGGGTCGCAACACCAAATCGAGGTTGTCGAAACCAGAAACGTCGACGGAACTCGCTAGAAACAACTGCACGCACCGGCGCGTGACAGATGGTCAGAAAATTCCGTTGGCGCGTGTGCTCACGCACGTGATCTGACAGCGACGCGGTTTTGATGGAGGGCCGATCAGCGGTCCCTCTTCCTTCTGAGGTGGGTGGTGACGATCAACTCTCACTTCTGGCGAAGCTGTTAGTAACTCAGACTCATTTTAGACAGAAACCCTTGCTGAAACACCAATTTCGCAGCAAGGCTCTGATACCATGAAGGGAAGAAAAAAATACTGTATTTCTTGCAATTATGTTCAATATACAATCTCTAAGCTAGGTATTTTATATACAAGGATCTCACTAAAATAGGAAACTAATTAACTAGGAAATTCTAGCAAATAAGGAAAGTAAATCAAGAATATTAGATACAAGGATTTCAACAAAAGATACTGCCGTAGCACCGGCTGTATATTTTAGCTGGGTTCCAACTGCAAAACAACTCATTTCTATCCAACTGTATGACGGGCTGTGTATTTGCCAAGCCATAACGCCAACACAAGAAGAACAACTGGAGCACCGACCGTATGTTTTCCCCATTTGGCAACTAAAAGCGGGAGAATAGGTCAAGAATCTTTTTTTCAAATGCCTTTGCAAATCTTTTCAAAGCTATAAAAAGAGGGAGAAGGGATGCAGATTTCATCAAGCAAGACTAGGGAACAATATAAATTAAAAAGGCACAAATTGGGTTTAACTCTAAGAACTATTCCATAGTTAGCAATTGAAATAAGATTTCTATCTTTGTTTTTTTAATTTTATTATGAATAGTGAATAGTTCCCTTCGCTAGTGTTGGGTGAAAAACCATTTGAGCAACAATCATGCAATCATTTTTCCTCATTTCTATCTAATGGATATTTTATTGATTCATGTGTGTATGTTTTTAATGCTTATGAATATGTTAAAGCCCCATGTTTGTATGAAAAGAAATGAGAGGATGAAGAACTAAAAGGTGAAGTCCCTTTTAGGACTGACTCACACATAAACCTAGGAGATAGGCTTAGGAATAAACTATTTCTTTGAGGATCTATGGAGAATCATAGAGAGAAATGGACTGAAATCATCATTACACCATAAAAGTTAGATGTTCTTATGATTTCAGAACATTTATGTTACTTGGAAGAGGGCATTGATATTAATGGATTCCTCTCCTTCATGCATCCCTTAAAAGGTTGAAAATATAATTTGAGTTCCATAATGTTGTTCAATGAAGTTGATCCCAGCACTAGTGCTTCTTTGATCACATGAAATCCAGCTTGCTTTCTTTTAATTTAGTAATTTACTTGTTTGCTTATATTCAAATAGTTTAGATTACAAGTTCTTTTCAATTAATTTCTAGACAATACATTTGGATTCAAAACTAATACTCAGTCCCTCTATCCTTGAGGATGATATCTTTTATATACTACTTGCAAGATCCGTACACTTACGGAATCGTTAACAAAAAGCACCAACCAAACATGAACATTTTCACTTGATAGCATGAAGAAAATGGACAAAATTGAAAATTCACATAAAATTCAGATGATAAGACTATAATCCTAGCTAATGTGATTAAAAAAAAGTTTGATAACCAACTTGCATAATTCTTTATGCACCAATTAGAGCAGGGACAATATTCACTTGATAGCATGAAAAAATATATATAAGGTGCTGCTTTTCCACTAGGTAGGCAAACAATGCACTAATTTCCTTTTGATTATCCAAGTACTTTGATCACTTTTAAGAAAGCTCATAGTGCTAGTCAGGGAAGTGAAATCTCAGGCGATCCCAGTTTAACATGAATGAAACCACAGACAAACACTTGCAGGACCCAAATGTGGATCCAGCTCGCCTCTACACTTCATGATGAACCAATCCCACCCAAAAATTTTTCCTTTAATAGAGGAAATAGAAAACCATAAATTCAAAATTGCAGATACCTTTGCTGCAAGCAGAAAGATGTCATTTGTTTCTGTGAAAATCAAAGAACATAAATAAAATTAGAAGGCCGGTAATAAAATGAAAATGCAAGAAAAACAGATACTTGGAACAAATAGTTAAAAAAAAAAAAGCCTCATGTTAAAACTTACCATCTGCATGTTGCATAAATTTCAAAAGTGCATCTCTAGATAGTGATTCTGACCTCTCCCCAGTGCAAACTAAGGAATGAGAGGATTCCCAATCTGCTTCTGCACATGTTTTGCTTGAACAATATGGACAACACATTCAAAAGGGGAATATTTCATGCTAGATACCTAACAAAGAAAATGGGAAAGAACAGATTTTGCACGAAATTTCAGTGGCAAAGAAAAACCACAATTGAAAGTTTTCCAAAAATCAAATCAGTAGGCTCTGTGGGCCTTTCTTCCAGCTGAAAAATAACAGAACTCTCATTTAAACCCCTGAAATTTTGCCATTGCCTGAAGCCTGGTTCAGCATCCCCTCTTAAGGGAATGACCATTAAGGTTACTTCTCTTTTGTCACATAGAAGTAACTAAGCCACCAAAATGAGTGAGATCAACGTTAAAACAAGAGTTTTGGGTTATATAGAGTCAATTATTTTTTGTTCTCTGGTGCCATGGTTCAGGTATACAGAACCATTTGGAAGGATAGTCGTCAATTTACATGATTGCATCATAGAAGCAGGAAAAACAGAATTATTTATTTTATTTTATTTTATTTTAGTTTGTTTAGTTTATTTATTTATTTTCTGGGTGGAAAACAGCACAATAGCTGTCAAGTTAAAGAGGAAAATTTTTGGAAGCTCCTAAGTGTTCTTTTAGAGCCACGTAAATTTCCAGTTGCTGCCGTTTACAAGGCAACATGATTCACAACATAGAAAGACATACATATGGAGGAGTAGAGATTCAAATGAATTATCAGATTAACAAGATATTCACCATTTAACAACATTATACAATGGCATACCTGCAGTAGTAAGCTTCTGCGCATCCCCCGGGACAAGAAATTGCTGAAGGCAAAGGAAATTTGTTGGAGTGAGGCAATACCAGTTCACCATTCATTAATGATTCCACAACAGCTTCAGGCAAAGTAACTTTTCCATTGGAACTGCTGGAAGCACCTCCTAATGTCTTATAATCCTTCATGCAACAATCATCTTCTTCATCAGATAAATTGATGCCACAAGAATCTTCTGAAATCTCATCATCATTTCGTGCATTACTTGCTGATAAACCAAGATTTTGCAAATATAGCTTCCTTCCAATCTGTTGTTCTATTGAGCCAATAAATTGGAAACAAAAGCTGCAGACCAGACAGTCAATCTGCAAAATTAAAAAGTAAATGGAAAATAGAAATTTGTAATCTTTTAGATAAGATATTCACAAGAAAATAGTAAAGTTTTAAAAAAAAGAAATAATATTCATATCTCCAAGACCTTGTTTGAAGGATGCTGAATACCCATGAGCATAGGGTCCTTCAGTATAAGTTCCTGTTCTTTAAAGTGTGAGTCAGCATAGACACCTGAAATATGCATCATAATTTTTAAAAGCTATATAAAAATGAAGAACAGCAATGGAACTCTCAGAGTTAGCGTTATTATTGGCTATCACCAATGCATATATAAATAGATAAAAAAGACAAATATTCTCATTTTTTCCAAAACAATTTAGTAGTTAACAGTTAAAACTGATCTCGAAACTTGATATTACTCAAGTTAACGCCACTCCCAAAATAGTTAATCAGCTAGACCAATACTTTTTCTCAATCTTTACATGAAATAATGATAAATTTAAATACAATAGAAACAAAAAATATCATGAAAAAACTACCTTTCACATATTTTCAGCCACTGTAAAGGCTGCTTAATCAGAAGAAACTTGTTTGTTCATTTGGAATTAGAAGAAGCAAACCAGGAAAACTTTTGGCGAACATTCTTCATTAATTACCATAACAAAGAGAATATTTTTAACGTTACATTTTTCTAACTTGGGCTTAAAAAAATTTTTCCCCCTCTCTCCTCCAACCCGCCACCTCTTTTCTTAAATTTCACGTCAAAAATTAGGAGCTAGCGCTTTCTCCCCCGATTTACACATCCTTCAAAATCTCAACTATCATAAGTTATCAATTACTGAAATAAATAAATAAAATTGCTTCCTCAATCAGCATCGACTATAAATCCACGATCAACAATATTTTGTCAAATTACAAGAAAATCTTCACTTTGAGACAATTCAATAGGATATCTAAGTCTGCAATTACCAATGAATAAGCAAGTAAAATGGGTAAGAGAAAAACAAAAATTTTACACAACTCAGCAATATATGCACCTTTTCCAAACTTTCCATTCTGTTTCACTTTGATGCCATGGCATTGCCTGCTCAATATAAGCTCCACAAAATACTCCTAAAACATTAGAAAATTGTAATCTCAATTCGACTAAACCAAGAAAATTACAGAAAACTCAGCTTAACTTGATATTTGCATCTGTAGAGAGAGAGAGAGAGAGAGAGAGAGAGAGAGAGTGCCTGGACTTGGAGGGGAGAAGGACGACGGAGAAGAGCAGAGATTTGAGAAGCACACTTGGTATCGAGTGAGCAAACTGTGTCCATTACAACGGAAAAATGCTAAGCCTTTTTGTGTCGACTGTCAAGTCTTTGAGACAAAAGACGAACTTCGAGCAAAAACGAGTAAGACGGCGCTATAGAAGCAGGTGATCACTGTGCTACACTTTATTATGGTCTCTCGTCCAATGTCCAGTAAATTGCAAACTTGTAATTTTGCGTCCTTATTGTGAATTGTTTTTAATTTTTTTGGAATTATATATTTGAATATTCTATTATTTATATTTAAAAAGAAAACTTCCAATCTAAAAGTAAATTATGTCAAATCATTTTATTATTCAGATTTTTCTATAATTATTCTAAATAAGAAATATTATTTTCAAAAACATAAACTGATTTTAAACTTTCTTTTCTTTAGAAAGTCTAATTTAAAACTTTTAGGTAATGATTTATTAAAAAGCTCAAATTATGACTCTTTAATTGTAGATTATTATTATTTGATGGGTTCACGTTCGGATTTTAGTTTGAGTTTATAACAAACGAAAACATAAATATTATACACCAATGATATTCAAACTCGTTTGATTTAGCTGTTTATATCAATAGATAGCAGTTAGATACTGTTGATAACTGGTGGTTAGCGCACATATTTTTTATTTTGAAATGAGTGTATTATTTTTTATTCTAATTTATTATATAAATAAAAAATATTATTTGAATTAAATAATATTTAATACAAAATTATTATTTTAAAATAATAATAAATACAATGCCCATTACAATGATAATTTAAAGATTTTGTTAGTAGTTATTTTTGCAAGGTTAACGAAATCTAAATAAAATAATGTTCAAATCAACTAGATGAGTGAGCAACTGTTACTGATTAAAAAGATTGCCAAACAACTGCAAACTAGCCATAAATCAATCGATAGCGCTACAGGAATTAACCAAACCAAACAACCTCATAGCTTCAGTACAAATTGATGCCCAGTCTCAGGTTGGATCTGCCTTCCCAATTCCATTAAATTTGTAATTTCCATAGATTTCTTTGCCCTACCTAATGCCCAATCTGCCATCCATTTTCATTAGATGTGTAATTTTCACAGGTTTCTTTACCCTAGCTAGTGGCAAAAAATAATAGAAGGAAAAAAAAAAAAATCAACACAATATGTAATGGTGTCAGTACACATTGGTCTCAATAAGCAAGGAAAAGCCCACAAGTCATGGGACACAATAGTAGTTCACTTGAAAATTGGAACACCAAAATTATTGTCATTGCTTACATATCCTGTAACTGATACAGATTACATACAACCAATCCATTTAATGAAATCTCCAGTCCAAAAAGAAAAAAAAAGGGTTAAGATGTGACCAATCTAATGCACAAATTTCAAACAAAATTAGAAGGAATTTGTGGTCACTTCTCACCGGAAATCAACAACTGCGAAGAGTTTTTAAAGAACATTGCTCTGTAGTCATTTGTTTTTCTTTTCTTTAACATAGAGAACAATCTATTTTAGGTTTATACTCACTGATGTTTTAGTCGTGAAGCATCAAATACATCCAAAGAACTGTTCCAAGGATGGAGCACTAAACACGTTTGCAGCAGTTCGTTCGGGTCTAATAGCAGAAATGTGAAGCTGATATTTGATAAACCTCTGTAACAGAGAAAAGTGAAATGCAGAGTAATTAGTAGACAAATTAAAATTAGTATATAGTGAAAGTGAACTAAGAAAGTTACAAAAAATGGCAAGCTATATTGATACATACAGCTAACTGGGAAACAATTTCGGGGTTTGTGTCAATATGCCAATCTGGTTCTAGCTGCCGGACAAATGATGATCGTCCATTTTCCATGCTGCAAAAGAGAACCTGCAGGTGCATTTTCCATAAATTAGAGAGATCAATCAAATTTGAAATCCTAATCTTTTAAAGGAGAAAAGGATAGAAAAACAAAAAGGATATCCATTGCCACAATTTATAGTTAAAGCACAGTGGTTCTCTTTAAGCTTCTTTCATCAAAGGAACAGCTTGCATTAGGATTTACACCATATCTTAAAATAAAGACAGCAGAGTTACCATGAAATCAACAACTCAATCCATCAGACTATCTCTTATTTCAATGGCTGCATCATTAAATTATAATGTTGCAAGTGGTTCACAATGATTTTAGGAATAGACAATAAAAACCTAAGTTTCTCCTTTAATTCTTTATTTTTTTAACCTTGCCAAATGCCAACACAACACTTCATTGTCAATAAGCATTAGGATTTCATTCCGACAACATTAGAGTGCATGACAATTTATTATTTTGTACATTGCAATACTGAAATTGTTCAGGAACTGATCACATTATAAATTGATATCCTTTGTTGCTGAAAACTCTCCACAATTGCTATGTTTGCCATTCCAGGCATAACATTTAGCATCACAGTTTCTTATTGCCTTCTATTCTTTAGTGCCAGTTGCTTCAATAAGGATTCCAACACGTCAATTACCAGCACTACATTCCACTTAATTTTTGATAATTTGCAAACAAATTCCTTCTACCATATATGTCCACATCCTTACGCAATTGCATTTGTGAACAATATGGTAGCCAAAAATTAAAATATTAATATAATTCAGCAAAAATATGTACTAAAGATTCTCACGCCATGCACATCAAGCACTAGTGAACCGTGCCATATACCTTGATTCTATTTGTCATAACATATCAAGAGATACACCTAAGACATATCCATAAAGACCAATGGACTGAAACAGAATAGAAAACAGAATGAAGCAAACCACAAAAGGGAGTATAATGAACATAAACCATTGTATCGTCTGGTAGCAAGACAAAAATGTTTATGATTTACTAAATTGACATTTGACTCCTCACTGCAAGAATAATTGTGAGAAAAATGTGATCACAAAATTCTGGGCAACTTTTTTTACATGGTTGTTTATAACTTCATGGTCATTACAATTACATATTGAAAAAATAATACACTATATTATAATTATCTCAAAAAAAGATTGCATTATCATTATATCTAAAGAATACCAACAAACACATCTAGAGAATGTGCAAATACATTAGAATCAACTGCTACATAATGCTTTGATATTGAATCAATATCTTTAACCTTCTTTGTTAGGACATAAAAAGGCTCAAGGTCATTTAATATCTCCATATTTTTCAAGGTTCACAAAACTAAATACTCTTTACTGGAGCTCAGACTAATTATCTTCATAATTTTGCTGTTGTTAATTCCATATAAAGAAAATTAACTCAATTTTCAATCAGAGTTATCAATGAGCAGAAAATGAACTACAAAAGGATGCCATGAAACTCATGCTGACACTATAGAATACCATCATGAATCATTTATATGAAGAAGTATCAACTCAGGTAAAACAACTTACGGTAGATTGATTAATGTAAAGAAGTTCCATGATGAAGAATTTTAATTGTTATATAACATGGAAACAATAAATTCAAAAAGCACTTTTACTTACCTTGTCTTTGACTAAACCACCAGATGTGAAAACCCCTGCATTTTCTAATGCTGCAAGAACCCTTTGCTGCAGAAAAATTATTCATGGCATGAGAAATGTAGCAAAAGTGATTGGCCAGTATGAAAGGAAAGCTAGAACGACAGCTCCGAAAGAAATTTAAACAAGGGACAGTTAGTACAGGATCCACAAAATACTTTTAACTCAAGTACAAACAGTAAAAGTAAACACTTGATTGGCAAACTATCAGTCAAACAGTAAGAGAATATCCACAAAATTTCCTTTATGCAAAAATCCTCAACTTCACAACTGTATATGCAGATGAGAAGAGTACATTAAGTGAATCAAATAGAACCATTACCATGTCCAGTAAAAGCAGAAGAAGACAATCCTAGCAATAGATCAAGCATTAAGCACTTCTCGAAATTGCGAGAAAATCTAATACATTAGTCATATCATCAATGATACCTCAATGAATAGCAGAATATTCCTTTAGCTAATAGCTCTCACCTCAATCATGCACATACACTTAATGTACACCAGCAATTTCAAGTATTGATATATCATAGATCAAATAACAAATACTTAAAACATTCTCAGAAAACAAATTCTCATAAGAGAAAAAAATAGATACCAAGTTAACACCACCAATAACCACAGGTTTCCCAAATTCACAAGATGGTATCTTAAATATGTCAGTGGGAAACATAGAAATCCTCATAATATATTGACCAAAATCCTTTAACTATGAAGATCTCCAAGCATAAGAAAGTTCCAAATATCAATCCAGTGCAGAATTTGAACATCTAGCTTATTTTAGAAAATATAACTATTCATCCAAAAACATTAAATTTGGAAGGTCAGTTTATGCATGGGTAGACTTTAGAAAGAACAAAACAACAATAATGACATGGAAACATAGGAGACAAGTACAACACCTTATGCACATTAAAATAAAAAATGGATACTAAAATCATGAACTCCAATCATATAAAATGCAACACTGGGCAAAATTGATAACATTCAGTTATTTGATAAAATAATGTTGTAGACGCACTTCACTCTCATCATCAAGGACTCTTTCCATAAGATAAAGATCACAAAATTTTGTTATCTCCAACAGCACTTCCAGAACAGAAGACCTCACAGTAGCTTGTTTCTGCCATAAGAAAACAACTCAAGTTATCTTTGTAGGCTGCTGCTGAAAGCATAAATTTTTACTGCAAAAAATATTTTGCAACCTGAAGCTCCTCTGGAGTAGTTTCCTCAAGGATAACTCCAAGCAAACGACAGGTGACCTGCATATTGTAAGTGGTCAGATCTGAAATTACCTAAGGAGAATAGCTTTCTTAAATACTAGAAGAACCCCGACAGTTAAAAATCTGATTAGAACAAAGCAATTAAGATCCAAACTGAATTAATTTTGATATTGCATACTATCGCAATATTTTAATACCAGATAACAAGCTCTGAAAATTTAGCCAAATGGCCTGCCAATGAGTAGAAACTATAATATCTCTACAAAATGAAAGTTAGTAAAATCATAGCAGGCTAAATTCAAAGACCCATAAAAAAAGTTGGTTACCCAAGGGGCACATGTTTGGACCCAAGTTGACGTAGGACGCATGAAACCTCTGGTAGTCATTTGACAAATTGAAGATGAGAATTAAAGTTTTGCAACTCCATGCAAGACTACGTTTTACATATATTCCAAAGAGCAGTCTGATAGTAACACAGCTAAATCTATTGTTATGCAGATTCCATGTACATACAAATAGGCATTCCATTTCAAGTAAATATTTCATTTTGCCAATGACACAATTCCAGCTTCTTCTCCTGTTTCCAATATATGATTTCAAGAATAAGGCCCTACTGCACAGAAAATGTACATGGCAGCAACTCCTCTCACTCTTGAACAAGCATCTACGTGCATTTTGAAGAGGGAATCCAACAATTTCCACATAGATTCTTTCTGGTTTTCATAGTTATCTCTGTTCTTAATCAGCAATCACTTCAAATTTGATTAGAGAAACAATTTGTGTGCCTATTCAACTAACAAAAGCATGCAAATAGCTTTATTTTCATCACAGATTGGCAAATAAAATTCAGCTCCCCAGGAAATCTAACTTTGAACCATACATGGTCTTGTCAAATAAAAAAAGGATGACACATTGCCACTTCATATAAATAGCAAATACAAATTAAGCAAATGAAGCATTAAACTTGGCACAGTTGAGAGGCAAGAATGCATTTACCTTTCTTCCTTCACTCAATTTCTGTCTAACTATCTGCCCCAAAGTTGGCTGAAAAATAGGGAGAATGTCCAGTAAGAATAAGCAAAACATGCACAAATGAAATACAGTTCAATTGTTAGGAAAAAGGTTGATGTTTACCTTTACTGGCTGGAAGAATTCGTCAACGACATTTTGTGCTCTCAGATCATCAGAAGATGAACAAACTCCAGGAGAAGTCAATGTTGAATTTGATTGAGCACTAACAACTGAACTACTAGTTGGAGGAGCTTGTCGTTTTGGCTGTCGTCGTTGACTTCTACTAGGTGACCTAAACAGCCTCCAAGTAAAAACTATGGCAACAGCAAGCCCTGCAATAGCCCCCACAGATCGAGTATCCTGATACCAATTTTAAGGTAATGAGAACTCCCAAATATTCTAAATAAACAAAAAAACCAAAATTTCTCTTTTTTGATAAGCCATGAGCAGACATGCAGTCAAACAAAACTAGATTTAGGGATTATTTTGATTCAAATTAAAATTTATGTAATTTATAATTTTTCTTGTAAATTCATATTTAGAAACATTAGCTTCTCAAACTATTTAGGCATATTTAACAACAATTGTTCGTTTCATATCCAATTCAGTATCAGTTCAGATTTTTGAGATCATAATCATAGTAGCCTATGATTAGAATCTTCCTAGTTTGGGTTTCAAATCATAGAACTAGGATTAATTCAAGCTCTATAAATATAAGTAACAGGCTGTTTTTCTTAGGTTTATTTGTAATGGAATATTGTGAGTACTTGGTTTGAAATGCTTGGTGCTTATTCTCCTCTCCCCTTTATCTCTCCTTTTCCTATGCTGTTGTTCCTGCTGCCTTTTTTTTGCTACAGGACCTTGACTACTTTTCACAGCTCTGATCTCTTATTCTTCTCCCCCCTAGTTCTTTTCTTGTCGACCTTCTTGCAATAATCTCCTATTTTTCTGCTCTAATATCCTATAATTCAACACTTTCTCCTCCTTTTGTTTGATGTGCCAACTCTATCCCACATCACACCACTTTGAAACCTAAAGACCAAAAAATTTCAGAAAGATGAATAGGGTGTTTTTGAAGCTTAAATTATGAATCTGTAATTTAATCAAGAAAAGAATAACACATTTCTCCAGAAGGAAAGTAAAAAGAATGATCAAGAACTCCTTTAAGCTGAAAGTTAAAGGCTGCAGGAATACTGGGGGAACTGCTGCTAGTTGTGATGGCAAAGATCCCATTGATTTCCATAAAAGGGAGATAAAGTGCATAGGAAGAAATAAGGGCAGCACGTTATGCTCCGACAGGTTCTATACCCTCCTAAGTCCTAGATGATGATATCTCTTGGGAACTGGAAAGGTACAAACTTCATCTTATTAAATTTCCTTTCTATTGTTATTCTATTTTTTAGTCTTACATTAAAAGAGAAAAGGCGTCAACTCTCAGCCATGACAAGATTATTGACTCTTCTTCCTTTGTTTTCTTTTTCTTTATTTTCAGGAGAGCAGTTATAGCTTTGATCACAGGTTCATCAATATAGAAGTAGACATATAAAGACACTCATATGTTGTCCAAAGCATTCAAACACATGATATCTCAATTATCAAAACTTGCTTATTAATTTTTTCCCCCTAGACTGCATATCCCCTCGCTTTGTCTCCAGTTAGCAGGCAAAAGAAAGGCTACTTCTATTGAGCAAAGACGGTTGTTTTGTAGGCATGGGTGTTTTTCCATTGAGCAAAGACGGGTTGTATATCTTGATGTGTCCCAAAAGTGCTCATGGTATCATTATGAACACATAAAGCCTAGAAAAATACATACCCAATTAAGATATGGTATGATTGCATTACTACCCCAAAGATATGATATATCGCTGTATCGAGCAGTTGGATCATAGTCTCTTACCATAAAAATGGCTGCACATGCAGCAGCACCAACTATAAGAAACCCACCAATCCACGTGTGATGTGTGAAATGATAGTTGTATACCACAAGCAGTAGCCAGATATGGATCAGGGAGCATGGCATACATGTGGTGATACTATAAGCTACAGTTAAACAGTCTACTCTTTTCTATTCTTAAGGCTGCACTTGGCAGAGCCAAAAATGAATAAGAAGTTTGAGCTTTTAGCTAAGAACTACTAACCATAGTTATTTACATTGAAATTTTAAAATATTAGTATATTTCAAACATCGATTCAATACAAACTAAGAGAATTTATTTATTACTTATCACATCTAGATTATCAACTTAACAACCATAAGAATTTCTAATACTGTTTGATAAATTGATCGGTCTTATATAATCAAGTTCAATAATGTAGAGGAAATAATATATATCACAAATATTTTCTCCTAAATTATCCAATTCCTGCCAGCCACCCTAACCGTACAATTACTAGTATAGCTATTCCAATGCAAAAAACCATAGTCAAATGAAGGTCAGCCACTTCTGCTAGAGCCTTAAGGCTAGTAAATGGATTTGACCGTGACAAGCAATCATGTATCTAATAGCTCAACCTCACCCATGAATGTCCATTTGAAAAGCAATTCAATAAAGGAAAGGAAACTTTTTCCCGAGTTGACTCTCCACAATGGGCGCTTATACATGGCAGTCCAAACTCATCCAAATGAATATCTTACTCTTGTTATCTCTTAAACATAAAACGTCAAACCCCACAAACCATTGACGGCTAAGCTAGATATTAATCATTGAAAAAACCTATTTCTTCACGAATTTCTTGGTCTATAAATAAAACATATATCGCATTTGGCTATTATTCCCAATTACAGCCGCTTAAACGAAATGCTTTCTACAACATCTCTAAATACTCACAATTCCAAAGAAAAAATGCAGAAAATCAAAATTAGACGCATTTATAGGCCAGTAAACTAAGAAAAATGGAAATTGAGAAGAAAATTGATTTCAGATCAAAACAGAAAATTGAAATTAAAGAACGAAATTGAGAAGGAAAGAGAGATAGAAACCAGATAATGGAAAGAGATCGGGAAGAGATTGGACATCTTGAAGGTTATGTAAGCGCCAAACCGCTTGATCAGCTGAACCAGCTCTTCCTTCGATGACTCTGCCATATGCCCTAAGAAAGCAATCCCCCTATCTTTTCTCTCTGTTATACTATCCAAAACGCCGCGTCGTTTGTGGTCAAGCAAGAATGAAAAAGCGCTTTTGCTTCAAGGAGAAATGCTTAGATTCTCAGGTCTTCCATTAATTTGACAAGCCTCTTCCCTTCTACGTTAATAAATTCTTGAGAGAGAAGCAGAGACCACTTCGGCTTTGCTTTTGCGATTCCCAACGGAGACACAGTGTGCGTTTCCTATGCTTTTTTGTTTTTACTTTTTTTTTTTGTTTAATTTTAACTTTTTTTTTAAATTTCCATATTCTGGTCTTTCCTGAAAAAATTTAGTCATTTTAGTTTTTAGTTATCTTTTATGACTTGTATGTTGACTGTATTTATCATATATTTATTTTTTTATATTTTTTTTAATTTTTTAATTTATATAATATTATAATATAAATTTTTATTTAAATTAAAATAAATACAAATGGTTAATTTTATATTATAAGTTATTAAATACTACTTCTTATATGATAAAGTGGTCTAATTGATAATAGTAATCGTTTTGGCTACAACAACAGTATTAATTACTCAATATATTCAAAAAATGAATATATATATATATATATATATATATATATACAAATTTTAAAAATTAATCTAAAATAGAAATATATAGCTCTAGTTTTTTTTATTCAGTTTTCTAATTACTATTTCCTTTCAAGTCAAATTGATTTAGAAAGAAAAAAAATATAAAAAAAGAATTAAAAATACTTAATCTTTAAGAAGTTATCTATTTATTGCAAAGAAGATATATATCTCATTATTTCCCCCATTATTCTCACATTTATGTATAATATAATATAGTATAGATAGATATGATTCAATGTGTCTAATCTCAATATTATAGTTAAACCATCTAATATCTATGGTTGTTCGAAAGTCAAAATCAAATATAATAGCACATCAGGTTTGTTTGAATATGGACTTGCTTCTACAAAAATCGCCTTTGATTCACTTGATCTATGCAGCTCCTAATATTATTCATTTTCAAAATAAAAAAATTATACCTTATACATATATAAAAATAGTTATACATGTAATGATCATTTTTAATTGCTTTTAAGAGAGACTACTTTCAAAATTTCAGCGGCTAAAAACATAAACTCATCCCTATAGTTTATATATTTTGCCCTATAGCGCCCTATAATTTGTGGACTTATGTCCTTGAAATTATCTCTTTCAATAATAATCATGCACCTAATTAAAAGCACAACTGTTGCGCGCAAATAAACACGAAGACGTGGAAAACTCTATTAAAGTTGTTGCTTAGTCACCAAAACATATTTTAGTTGTTATATCATGTTTTTCCACATAAGCTAATTGAGGTAATTTCCCTCTAAATAAAAAATAGGCTCCAAATCGTATAGCTTCTCACCGTCCAAAGTTCTTGTTCTCCCACCAAACAAAAGTCAATACATAATAAGGTTAGACAACTCTATTCAATTTAAAGAAGCACATTCAAAAATCTTCTTAACAAAGGCAATAAGAAGAGTATAAAGCGAAAGTTATTGAAGGAGTTTCAGTTTATAATGAATCAGGCATGTAGAGAATAGTTCATTTAGTAGCTTCCTTGTAGAACCATCGAAGGTCAATTTATTCATTTATTTTGCCCTTGTTTTTTCTAGTCTAGAAACACATTATGTTTGTGGTATTTTTGTGAAATATGGAGTAAAGGTTGTGTTTTTTAAGTTCTCATATGCTTCACTTTCTGAGATTCCTTTTATGCATTCTTTGTGCTTATCATGTGTGCATATATTTTTATCGCTGATGGGTTTGCTTATAATATTAATTTTTTATTGTCTTTTATAGCTTTACATTATTGAAAATTGTTATAATATATAATTAAATAGAGGAATGCACAATGTGATTTCAGATGATTGACAAAACTATTAATTTGACATGGTTCCATGATGGGACTATGGTTGATTACCCTTTCACTAGGTACAATGGGGAAATTTTTACTATTGAGGAATGGATGGTCCTAAATAGGAAAGGCTAGGGATTTAGGTTATAGTAATATGAATGTTATTTATAAAGAGATGGTTCGTTGGAGGAGATTATGAGACCTTTAGTAAAAATGAAGATAATGGTGATATATTATATGAGTATAGTTTATTGGAAGATGGTCAAACTCTTGACTTATTTGTGGAACATTATGTTGATGAGTCTAATATAATTGATGTATCTCTATTAGGAGGCCATGTGTAAGAGGGAATAGTAAATGTGGACCAAAACATAGGTGGAGTACTTAATGGGGATGAGAATATAGTTAATGAAAATGCTATTTGTGAACAAAACGTATAAAATTGCTAAAGTAATTTTTCCATTTTATAAAATAAAGTATTTTCTCAAAAATTTTCATCAACTAATTATATCAATCAATTAAAATCAGTTATAACACCCTCTGCCTATTTCCAGAGGATTAGACACGAAGTGCTATATTTGGTACCAAAGGCACCGTCTTAGCTAAGATACAAATCATATTATAAATTTAAAGTGGTTAGGTAATCATATGTTTAGCAAATAACCTTTTTTTTAAAAAAAATATTTTAGAAAATTCCTACATAAAAACTACAAGAGTTTCCCTTAAAAACTGAACTTGCCAAAACAAATGAAAACAAAGCACTTTCAATTTAAAACTCCAAGGCCCATCAAACTTCAATAAATCACATAATGTCGTAACACTTCTATAATCTCAATATCATACAAATATTCTAGTATTTTAATTTTATATTATCAACTACTGACATTAAAATATATAAAAAATTTTAAGATTTTTCCATGCATTACTAACTTAAGAATTATTCCTACATCCATCCATTGAATAGATTACATGCATAACTACTTAACATAAGCTTAATTAATTAAACGTTAAACTCACATAACTTATATAATTTACAATTACCCAATTAATAGATTCTCTTAAGTAATAATTATGCGTGTCATATACTCTTAAATTTATTAACCAAATTCTACTACTACCAAGGATGTCTTTTATCTATGATGCTACACTCTGAATCTTCAAACAACACCCATTGCTGTTAACCTGCGTGTGATAAAAATCAACGCGCTAAGTATATAACTCAGTGTTGCTCATAAATATATAAAAATCCATGTTGCAGAAGCAACATACGTTAAAATATAAATCAAAGAAATTACATAGTCTTAAAATGATAATAATCAACCATGTAAAATACTGTTTCAAAACATAAAACTTTACCTTAAAATAATGAAAAGAAATCAAAATCATCATAAAAACAAATCTTAAACTTATGTATAAAATATAATTCACTTTAACATAATTTGTGATAAACACTTATTATTTAAGAATTTGTAATTCCAAACTAAGATTTTGATAAAATCAACTCTTATATTCTTTACATTATTCTTATAGAGGTACATTTTTTAAAAAATAAATATAAGAAATCTCATATTTATTAAGTGATAAGATAACAACCTTATAAAATATTTTTTTGTATATATATATATATATATATTTACTTTAATTAAATATAAATGATGTTATAAAAACTCAATCTTATACCTCTTACAATATTTATATGGGAAACATATACACTTAGGAGAAATATAAATAGATCAATTCATAACATACATTATTTGGCCTTAGGTCGCCAACCATATCATAAAAGCTTCAAAAGCCTACTTATACATAATAATCACGTTTGCTTAATATAAAGCATCTAAAGCCTAGTATATGATCATAGCTTAATAATATAATTGCATCGAAGCCGAGCATGCTCATCTTACATGATTGAATTATATCATACCACATTTCAACCAAAGCATACAAGAGCCCAAGATCAAACATTTCATCTTAATTCATAATATTTCTTATAAGCCTTTTCATCATATATCTTTTCACAACTTATATATTTTCTCTTCAAATTCGCTTAACTTACAACTTAGTAAAATTTCCATATTTTTATAATTATGTATCAAAACTTATATTTCCAAAATATTTATTTAACTTAAAGATATTTTCCTTAACTTTATTAAAACTTACAACTTGTAAATTTTATCATTTTACATACTTATGAAATTTAAAGCTTACATATTCAAAGTATATACTTAATTTAACATAAAATAACTAAAATCAACTTAAAAGAATTGAAAATTAAGTCTTACCATCCTAGGGTGGTTCGGCCTCTTCATGAACACAAAGGAATGGAGTTTTCTTCTTTCAAATAAGCATAATTACTAGTTGAAAATACTTATAAAATTCATTAAAATTTAAACTCATAATCCTTTAATCTTAAAACTCTTCTTTTTACATGAATTAAACCTTCTTTAAGTCTTATAAAGTTCATAAATATTAGTAGTACAAGTGGAGATTTAAACCATCATATAATTACTTATTATACAACACTTTTGAAATCAAATTCAAGCAAAATATTTGCATACTTAATTATTACCCAAAACATCATTTTCTTAAATTATAATAAGCGTACAATTTAAAAAAATTCACAACTTTTAATATTTATACCATCAAAGCTTACTTTTTCAAAATATATACTTAACATAACTTTAAAAGGCATGAAAATCAATCAAAAAGAAATAAAATCAAGTATTACCAAATGAACATGGTTTGGACTCTTTAAGATCAAAAGGAAAGAAGTTTTCCTCCAACAAATAACTATAGTTTCAAGTTTAAAACACTTATAGAATCCATTAAAACCTTCACTTGTAATTACTTAATCATAAATCCATTTTTATATAATAAAAGCTTTTTTTAAGTCTTGAAAAACTCATAAAAGACTAAGAATATAAAGTAGAAAATTACCACATTATATATACTTATCAAACATTAAATTAGAAGTAAAATTATATAAAGAAAATAAAAGAAAAACTAATGCGCTTTACTAGATATGTTCGACCTCTTCTAGTTCTAGCAAATGAAGGGGAGATAATTTCTTTTCAAATTAAGTATTAAAACATAATTCAAGTCATTCAAAAACATATTTAAGTAATCAAAATCCAACAATTACAACAACATAATCAAAATCCCCAAAATTGACAGAAAACTTAGAAATTGCAAACTTTAAGAAATAGAAAAGAATGAAAAAATTACCTGCATTAACCTTTTAAATTAGCTCAAAACAAGCTTAAAAAAGCTTAGACTTTGGAGGATAGCTTATCCACCTTTTCAAGTACCAAAAACAACCATTCAAAACTAAAAAAACAACCAAATAAAAAGATGGAATATGATTCAGAGCATAATCTAACATATATATGCTATGAAATTCACTTATTAATACTTAAAATCAAAATTCATAACTTACTTGAATTTGTAGTAATCTCTATATTATTTGATTCTAACCACCAATTATCACTTTTTTTAGCCTTAATCTCCAAATTTTATTATTTAGTTAAGGTTTAATTTGGTTAATTTATGGTAGTTTAGTGAGTTGGAAATTTTATAGAAAATGGAGGAGAGGGAAAAGAGATGTTGGTGTCAAAGTGAAGGAGAAGAAGAAGAAATAAAATAGTTTTAGTTGACTTGATGAAGTATTGAAGTCAAATTTTATTATCTCTCATTTTATGTCAAATGGATGGCTCATATTAAGTCTTAGATATTCTCATCCAAGGGTCTAAAATATTCACCAAATATTTCTCTACAATTTATTATTTAACTCCACAAATTTATTAAACTAAGTGCATAAAATAATTCATCAATTTTTTCTTAATATTAATTCACTAGAAAATACTATTCACTAATTACTTAAATTCTCCAAAAATATTCATTAAATATTTTCTATCCACTTAAATCATGTAAACATGTTTAAAAAATATTAAATAAAATTAGGATATTAATAGTAATTTTTTCGAGCTGAAATAATATCAAATCTTGGATTGATGGTACTATTTACAGACCGACAAACTACTATTCACCAATAATTTATTACTTAGTTTGTCATAAAAAATTTATATCTTACCTTAAATTAATTAAGACTAGTCACATAAAATCTAATTAATTTTATAAATATTAATTATATTCAATATCATTATCAGATTTAAATAAAATATTATTTTTCTCTCTTTGATACAATTCATAACCTAACCAAACAATACTATTTTAAGATCCAAAATTTTGAAGTGTTATACCAATTATCTTTGATCTAACCAAAAAGAGTAGAGACTAGTGCTATAACCAAGTGGCTAAGTGTCTAATACTTTTTCAAACACATACTTAGCTTCCTTATCCTACATCTAGATAAGCAGTTGAGTCTTTTTGGGAGGAATTGTTATATGGTATTATTTTGGAATTGCATTCATTTGTCTTTCTTAAGCCACTTCAAATCTAGATGCAGTATAAAATCAATTATTAAAAAAAGCTAATAATTGGACTCTTTGATTTTTTTTTTTTTTAAGAACCAAACGCATCACATTCTTTTTAGATCATTAATAAAAGAAAAAAAGCACATGCTACCATTCTAGATGAACTAAAAATTGATTTTTCTTCAAATGGAATATGTATCTATAGTGATAGTGGTATTCTCGATAAAAATACTTGCTTCCTAGTTTAAAAAAATGATAACCTCAATTTTTTTAATTTTATTCTTTTTCTGCAACCTTTTATTTTCTTTGATATTTCTGTGTTCAATAACTATTGATAACTTTTTAAATTCTTAGTTATTTAATAAAATGATGCTTTTTCTTTCTTCTTTGGGAGGATCTTTTTATTTATTTAATTTAGCAAAAAAACTATATTTCTTGTTTACATGTTAGTTATCCTTTTGTAAATTTGGACAATTAACACGTAAAGCTAAATACTTAAAAATATTCAAAAATAAGTTAAAATAAAATTATATTGATTTCAAATATGCCTTAAAAATTGAAACATTATATAGACTTACATCTTGCAATGATTTAGTGAAGGTATCCTTTGAACATTCAATATTTCAATTTCATCAGTTGTGATGGTTAAGATTGTTGTGTTTTTATTATGGAATAGATATTAGTACATACTTGTATCATGATTACTACTAAGATTATCAAATAAAAGAAATGGATATTACATAAAAAAAATTTAACCTAATGATAAAATAAATCCTAAACTTTACACGTGATAATTTTAACAAATTCTTTTAATTTTAACAATCGATACTCCAACTTATTTTTTTAAACAATTGTAGTCATGCCCTTATCGATGGTGCACAAGTATAGTGGAGAATGGATGGAATTGACGACATTGCACTGACTTAATTTTGACTCGAGCTTGCTTGACTCAAAATTGGTTTCTCAAAAAGCTTCCACTATATATATATATATATATTAGGGGGAAAAATAGTAGTATTATTAAGGAAAAACTAAGTCATCCAAAATCAATGACTAGACTAAAACATGTTAGTCCTTAACCCAAATAGAGCCTTCTAAGCTATCATTCACAACCTATTTAGCAAGATGATGTGTAGGTTTATTACAACTTCTGCTAATGCAAGAAAAGGAGAACAAAGAAAAGCTAAAAGCCAAAGACTTGGCTGTCCAGAGGTGAGTTCCCTTTTAGTATGTGGAAGTGTATAAGAAGCAAATAGTTGCAAAATTAGATGATAGTCAGACTCCACACAAATCCAATTAAAAGAGAGATACTTGGCCACCATAAGGGCCCATAAAATGCTTCCATCTCTGCTTCTTGAAGCAGCATACATCTAGCTACCTTTCGAAAGCAAGATGCCATAACTTGCCCCTTACACATAATAACTCCTAAACCACAACAATTCAAATCATTGAAAATGCTAGCATCACAGTTAATCTTGATCATATCCACAGAGGGAGCGAGCCAACTAAATGGTGATTGAGTTCTCACTGGTGGATCCGAAGAATTCACATACTGGAATTCCAACATAGTAGAAGTGGTAAGAGCTATGACTGCAGTATTTTCCATCCATTTATTTTGGAAAATCTAGCAATTCCGTCGTCTCTAAATTGCCAAAGTAATATCAACTACCAGTTCCATTTTCTCTTTCTGGAAAGGGACCAAGCTGTCATTAAGCCAACTCTTAAAGTTGTGAGAGTCTGGGTCAGATTCCAACCATAAAGGGCTAATCAACCATACCTGAGAAGTCACTAAATAACTCAGGAGATAGTGTTTGGTAGTTTTAGGGCTTCTCTACACAAAGCACATATAGGACTGATAGGAACACCTCTTCTAATCGCAATAGTAATTGATTATTACATGCTCTGTACATAAAATGTTTAATCTTCAAAGGAATATTCAAGGTCTAAAATTTCTTCCACCAGCCATCAATAAGAGAAGTGGATGAGGTGGGCAAAGAGGGAGTAAGAAATTGGTTAAAAACCACATTATAAGCTGTTTTCACAGAAAGTCGTCATTCTTAGAAAAAAGCCAACTTAGTCGATCTTCTCTAAAGAATGGACTCAATGGAATTTTCCAAATAGAATCAGCAATCTCTGGCAGGAAAACACTATGAAGCAACATGGAATCCCAAGTACCCTGTTCATGGTCAATAAGATCGCCGACTCTTGCATGTTTATCCAGCTCGGCAAGAGACATACCAATGTGATAACTGAAGGCATCAGGAGTCCATTTATCATTCCAAATATTAATTTTGGATCCATTGTCCACCCCCCATCTGGTTCATTGATCCATAACCCATCTTGCCTCCAGCAAGCTGCGCCATGTAAAACTTGGTCTAAAACCTAAGGTTGTTGTTATAAAAGTCATTAAGGAAACACTTGGCTTTTAAGACCTTTGCAAGTAGTGACGCTTCATCTCTTATCAATCTCCAACACTGTTTGGATAGCATCGCCACATTAAAGGTGTGGAGATTATAAAACTAAGACCCCTTAGGAACTTTGATGCACAATGCTTATTCCAAGTCGCCCAATGAATTCTTCTCTCATCTTTCTGTTATCCCCACCAGAAATTGGACATAAAGCTTTCGATCTTTGCATAAATATCCTTTGCGAGAAGAAAGATGGACATCGTGTAATTGGGAATAGATTGAATAATTGATTTCAATAACACCTCTTTACCAGCTTGAGAAAGAGTAGATTCCTTCTAGTTGATGTTGAATCTAAAGGATCTACTACTGGAAGCTCTTAAGTTTTTTAGCTACCTTGTCAATAAGGGTGTTACTGTCTACTTTTTTTTTCCCTATAATTGTTGACAAGCCAAAGTATTTACTAAAATGATTAATGGCTAGTACTCCTAAAATGGTACTGATAGCTTCCTGAAAGTTCTGTGAGACATTTCTGCTAAACACAATCTCAGATTTGTCAAAATTTATTTTGACCTAAAGCTCGCTCGTAAGCCTGGAGAATTTTGTGTGAAGCATATGCCTATTCAAACTTTGCCCTCCTAAAGATAATGTTGTTGTCAGTAAAGAAGAGACGGGAGACAATAGGAGCTCCTCTAGCAACTTGAATCCTATAAAGATCATGATTCCGTTTAACTCTATGAATAAGACAGGATAAAACCTCTACACAGAAAAAAAATAAGTACGGGGAAAGGGGATCTTCTTGACAAAGACCTATGTTAGGTATAAAATAATCTTGTGGTTGACCATTAACAAGAACTGAGTAAGAAATTGTAGCGACACAATTCATAATTAGTTAACCCAAGTGGCATCAAAACCCAATCTAAGTAAAGTTTTTTCTAGACAAAGCCACTCGACATGGTCATAAGACTTACTCATATCCAATTTACAAGGAAAAAAAAATTTTATCGGTTGTATTTGTTTTCAAGAAGTGAAAATTTCAAATGCAAGAAGAGCATTATCAGTGATTAAATGACCTGGAACAAATGCAGATTGAGTATGACTAATAACGAAAGGAAGCATCGATTTCAATTTATTAGCAATGACCTTAGTGATTATTTTAAAAATAACATTGCAAAGACTAATAGGTTGAAACTAACTAATGTGTTCAAGATTTCTAACTTTAGGGATAAGAGTAATGAAAGTATGATTAATAGATTCAACTGACTCAGCCTGATTTAAGATAGTAAGAACTTTTTGCTCAACAGCAAGACTTACTATAGACCAAAATTTTTGATAAAAAATAGGTCGCATACCATTAGGGCCAGGGGCTTTAGAAGGATGCATCTTCTTAAGGGCAAAAATAAATTCTTCTCTTGAGTAAGGATGATACAAATCAAGGTTCATTTCCATCGTCACTTGAGGCTCTATTGAATCTAAGATCTCATCAAAAGTGGATGGATTGGATGAAGTGAAGAGCTGCCTGAAGTCACCTATCATAATCTGGCCAATTTCTGATTCGTCTGTATAACATCTACTCTAATCATCTTGAATTCATGACACTGTATTTCTTTTGCACCGACCATTGGCTTTTTGATGGAAACAAGTTGTATTTTGATCTCCCCTATTAAAGCCAATCAATTCTAGATCTCTGCATCCACATCAACTCCTCTCGTGCCAAAAGCCTTTTATTTGTACATCTAGTTCCCTTAGCTCAAAAATAGAAAAGTCAGTTTGTGGCCCAGTTTGCAATTCACATACAATTTTTTAAAGATCCGCCAACTCCCTCGTAACATTTCCAAAATGAGATCGCTCTCATCATTTCAATGCAACATCATAACTTGGAGATGTTGTTGAACTAATTCAATAGATCCACCCATCTAATTAAAGTCATTCCATGCATTCTTTACTTCCTCCATAGCCACTGGCTCTCTCAACCACATATACTCAAAATGAAATGGGTGATGCTTTCGCTTCTTTCTTTGAGATGGATTAGAAAAAGAGAGCAATAGGAGGCTGTGATTAAATCCTTGTCGATAAAGGTGAGAAATAATATAACTGGGAAAAGCTGCTACCCATTCAGTAGTACCACAAAAGCGATCTAATCGTTCTTCAATAAGCATCATAACTCCATGCCCATTGGACTAGGTAAAATTGTAGCCATTGTACCTCAAATCTGTTAAACTATAAAAATCAAGGGCTTTATGGAAGTCATCCAATTTCTGCTGGCTACGTGCAGTACCTCCTTTCTTTTCATGATGATATAAGATTTCATTAAAATCTCCTGCACAAAGCCACGAGAGAGTCAACTAATAAAAAATATTGCCTAACAATTCCTATGACAAATGCTTATTTTGTTGTTTAGGTCGATAGTAAAACCTTGTGTAGCGCCATTTCTCATCTATGACTACATCAATATGATTTGCATATTTAGAAAGCAAGTGAATAGAGACATTATTCGACCAAAACATTACCAATCCACCCCTTCTCCTAATTGTACGGTCACAAGAGAAAGCTAGACAATTATTATAATTGCATTTTTTTCCCAATATTTCTGACTTCATCTTCCATTAATCAAGTCTCCATAAGAAACATGATATCAGGACATTGAAGTTGGAGAAGCTTCTTAAGATGATGAACTGCATAAGGGTTCCCAAGCCCCATAAAAGTTCCAGCATAAGAGACTCATAATGCTCGGCAGGACAGTATTGCAGTCACTGCCGCTTTAGCTTCTAAACACATATTAAGGGGCACCAATTTTTCCTTCTATTTCTTGAAACCCAAATCAATATCATGTTCATTGTCACCTCTACATCCTGTAACTACTCCTTCCATTTAGCTGTGAATTTTTCCTTTCTTTATTTAGCATCGATTTCTCCTTGTTGCCTGGCTAAATGCTTCCAAATGGTTTTGTGAGTAGAAAGACTCAAAAGGGGAAAGGTGGGTACAATGGTTAGGGAGGGGGCAGGTTTATTTAGTGGAGGAAGAAGTTTTGTTGGGACATTAGGTTGAGATTTAGAAATATTCGCGTCACTTAAAACAGAAGCAGGGATCGAAAGGTTAATTGTTGATGCTATTTCATGGACTTTTACAACAATATAAATAGAGGGTAGGCCTTTGGATAACTAGTTACTATCAACAAGACTTGGACAGGAGGGAAAGGGATGAATTTGGGTACAGGTCTAAGTATTTGACTACACAAGTAAGTTTAGATGACTAGGTGTAGGAAGTGTTGGAGTAGTGTGTTTTGAAAAGTTGGTAATAGGGGAATTAGGCTGGTCACGAATAGGATTGGATGTCTCATTCATTTGTTAGAGTAGACTTACTACATCCCCAGCATTATCCTTTCAACCAGTGGCAAGAATATCATCTAGACTCGAAATCACCTCATCCTCTTGAGCCATATGGTGGAACAAGCTTCTTTTAGCAGATGGCACATTAGGTTTAGAGCTAGAAAAATGAATCACTTCCATAATGGGGATGCTCTAATCCCTTCTCCAAGCAACATCTTGCTCTTATCAACGTCATTAGCTGAACTATGTTCCTCACAATGCTTGAAAGTATGACCACATCTTCCGCAAAAATAACAAAAGTTAGGAAGCCCCTCATACTTCAACAAAATCCACATTATGGTCCCGCCCAATCGGATATTGAGGCCTTGTTGTAGTGGCTCCCTAAGATCAAGCTCTACTTTAAACCTAATAAATTTGCCCCATTCTCTTCCATTCTCCTCATGCCATAATCAAAATTCTCAATTCGACCCCCTATATAACGAGCAATGCATTCATTCATTCCTCTAAATGGGAGGTCATAAGCCTGGACCCAGAAAGAAGAATGCATAAATTCAATAGTTGACGGCTGTTCAGTCCCTTCCACTAGTTTAAGCACCAAGACATTCCTGTCAAAATGCCAGGGAAAATTCTCCATAACATGTTGGACATTCTGCCAATGATTAAACTAGAAGAGAACCACCTCCTTATTCCATTCCCTTGTAGTCACTCCTTGCTTAGGTTTCCTAGCTTTGGTCATCATATCCATTAAAGCAAATTTATTATAGGGTCTATTAGCATACAAGCAAGCCGCCACACACAAGTTAACTTTCTCCAGTTCATCTGTGTGATTGTCCAAGGGCATCTCTAGAATATCATCATCCACTCCAGACAAATTATTCAAGATAATCTTTGTGTCATACTACAATCCACACCCACTATACTATCATGGGTTTAGAGCCTGGTGATCGTAGATGATACCTGAAAAAATAATCAAACAGCAAAGAGATGTGAAAGATAAGAAAAGAGCAAACAAAATGCTGTAGGGCAGAAAATAATTATTATAGATAATAAAAAATAAAACAAAATGAAGCCAAATGGACAGACAAGAGGACGAAAGAGGACAAAAGAGGGGAGGAAGCAAGACATAGGAGTAACAGAAAGTGGAAAACCCAAAAGATAAAGCAAAACTCTCATAAGAAGAGAACCGTCATTGCTCTGGGCAAAACCCTAATTCTCACAGGGAGAAACCCCAACCACACAAGGAGGCGACAATTGTCAATCTTATCCCCTCTCCTATATATATATATATATATACAAACACATGCTTTTATATAATAATATTTATATTATAATAATACTATTGACAATATGATCAATTATTGTAAAAATAATATCCATAAAATACTAATGAAAATGATTAAATATATTATCCTTAATTTAACCCGTTAATACTTGTGTGAAAATAGCCATATCCATTATTATGTTCATGAAAATTTGTAACATGATAGTTAGTATTTTGAATTTTAATTTATTTTAAAAGAAAAATTAGTGTTTACATAAAACATAACCACTTTTCAACTAATACATACAGATTTGTTCCTTGCCTTTAAATTAACTTTAAGCTTAACCATAACTTGGTAAAAAATTCTAGAATTGATTACAATCATCCCCAATTTTCTGCTCATCAATAAATTTTACATCTTATAGACAGACCTTTAGCAAAATATCAAAAATATATCTCTAAATTGACAACGAAAGAGACGGAACACACTTCATCAAACCACTAAAAATATACAGAATTATCGATAATTTTTTTTTTTTATATAACCAGGAGGGGTGATTCTCTTCTAGCATAGAGCGTAAAGATTTTTTTGTCCTTCCAGTAAAATGGACTTCCAACATTAGAATTTTATTCTCATATTTACAGAGATTAAGACCGCTTAATACTCCAATCAACACTTTCTTAGTACCAATATACTTTAGTTCAACAGTAATATAAAGCTCTCCAACGCCATGAAATTGGAGCCACATTAGCCAAAAAAAAAAAAAGAATTTCAATTGCAGAACAAAACTGAACATAAAGTAAACTATGAACTCTGTCAATTCAGTGAAACCAATTTCTATTACATCTTTTCCATCATTTTTGCTTATATATATGAAGCAGAGAGGAGAAAAGTCTAGATTGCAAGAATTAATTAGCAAGAGAGAAAAAAAAAAAAGAAAGAAAAAGAAAATCAATCCTATAGTTGAGGTGGCGAAGAATTTGATTTATCTTCTACAGAAATTTCTGTCACATCATCCAAGGAATTAGAAGGTATTGTCCTTTCAATTTTCTGGATTGAACCATTCAACAACATCTCTTTTTCCAAGTGCAAGCAATAGCTCTCAAATGCTCTAGAACTGACCGTAACTCCAAAATCTAATAGGAAAAGGAGTTCAATTTCCAGTTTGTTCAATTCTGCATTGCTCACTCCCCCAACTCTTGCATAGAATGCATTGTTATAGTGCCTGCAGAATTTTGAAATCCAGGAATTATATCTATATATATGTTTCTTACAATATTTTAATGCCATTTCTCATAAACTGAATTGCACAGAATCATCCAAATAGCCTAAACAGATGCATTCAAAGAAGTTATTAATTCAAATATAATTTTTCTTTAAATCAAGATATTATCAATTCAATGAGATCATTAACAAAATAGATGATTAATTCAAAAATTAATTTGTAAGTACTTTCCTTTAAATCAAGATTATGTCAATTCAAGAAGAAACCATTAATAGAAGAAATTATTTATTCAATTACTAATTTTTGCTTTAGTATCAGATGAAATATTAAGAACAGAAGCATTTCCCCTGAAAAGAAAAAGACAAAATCAAGAAAAGAACAAGACAATTAAAGAAACATATATAACAGTAAATCCCAAAAAAAAAAAAAGTCGAGAGAGAGCACTTACTCATCATCTAGCATCTTAGAAGCAACCATAAGACATGTAACCAGAAGCCTATGCACATTCAACGATATAATAAGAGAGTTAGGATGTTTATGAAGCAGCCTGTCTAAATACACATATCCAACCACAAAACAAGAAGGGCTGCAATTTGTGTACTTATAAAGCCTTTCCAAATATTTTGGAATGCTAATGCTTGGTGCTCTTATCCCATGAAATGCATTTAACTTTTTCCCAACCCTAGAGCTCATTATGCAATCCACAAGCTTATCATTTCTAACCACCAGCTTCTCTATCACAGTAGATAATATGGTCAGCACCCTTGGTGTGCTTTGCTCCGTTTGACTCTGCTCTGGCTGCCTGTCAACGGAGAGCTCGCCGGCGGCTAACATTTAGCACCCATCAAATGGGGAGTGGGTGGAGGGAAAGATTTAGAGACATTTTGATGGCTTTTATGTTATCTACTTAGTGGGGCTATCATGAAATGGGTCTTTGACACGTGTACATTGCATGACCTGTCAGTAGCTTTTTCAAGTTAAGGCGATGGGATTTTTTTATGTTAATGGAGGAAAGGAAGGGTATGAGAGAAATTTGACAATCAAATGAAGATGGAATATTCTTGGATAATAACGATTCATGGAATGGGTGGCCTATCTTTTTCTGGAGTACAAACTGTAGACAAACCGGAAAGTAGATAGTTTGGTAGTACTCCACCATCACAGTCTTGTCCAAATTGAAAGATTTCTAATAAATAAATAAATAAATAAAATTGCAATCTCAAAAATAGAAAGATACAAAATTTTATTTTTCTTTTAAACTAATATTCCCTCGCTTCCACTTTAACAGTAACATTTAATTTTTTTCACAAAAATTAAGTAAATAATTGAAATATATTGATATTTTAAAAATATATGATAGAATATTTAAATTGTCATTTTTAAAATTAAAAATTCATTATTAATTTTGCTGTAAAACAGCTAATAAATATGGATAAAATTAGAAAAAAAATTAATACACTCTCAAAATTCTAAATAAACACTTCAAATAAAAAAAAATAAAATGCATATTTATTGCTATTAAAGTAAAACGGAAAGAACAGCGTATCGGTAAATCATCTATTAATATGATTATTTGAATTTTATTAACAAAATGAAAGAGTTGTACTTAAATTATCACCTCCAATTTAAGCAAAAGCACATGATCAGAGATAGTAATAAATAGTTGTCTGACATCAGTTATGGTTAATGAATTTAAAGATTGTTTGTTTGGAATAATACTTAATTTACTTCTTGAAATTGAGCATGATATAAAGTTTACCTACAAATCAATTTTTTTTCCAATTATAATTTTGCAGAAAATGAGCAAAATGCGCAATTTTTTATAACAATTAAAATAATAGTTTTTAACCTGGTATAATTTTTTTATGGTTAATAAAAAAATAATAATAAACATTAAAATTTATAATTTTATTATTTCGAGTATAAGTTAAATTTCTTTAACCATGTGGTGCAAAATTAGAATAGTAATTATATAAAAATTAGAGTAAATTATATATCTACTCAATTTCAAGGAGCAAAATAAAGCTTTTTTTTTTTTTTTTATGTTTCTGCAATCAAATTATTTTTTTTTTCCTTTTAATTAAGTTTGTAAAAATTCAATGTACATATATATTCCTTGGAGAAATCGTTCTCAAAGTCAAAACGATAAGTTTGTTGAAGAAAATAAGATTTTTCAATTAATCAAGCAAAATTGAAAATTAAAAAATAGGATGAAGAGAACTTTTCAGCAGCAAAAATATGGAGGGAGGCATTGTTCAAAACCTCCATGATGCTGGTGGTTGTCTGTCTATACATTGTGATTACTGGAAACTAGTAACTTGGCTTCCTCGTTTGAGATATCATTAACAGAGAACTGAATATTTGCTTTAGAACTCATTTTATTCCACTCATTTTCAACCCGAAAGAAAATCCATTGGAAACGCCGTACCATCTCCAACAGATTTATCGTGAAAACCGTAAGGTAATTATGTCGGAGATGGGCAGATAGCTTGTATGTCCATGTGCATCGCAGAATCAAATTGCTTCCTATAACCCAAAAATATACCTGCAATTCACAAATTGATATACTTGTGATACGGAAATAGCCAAAAAAAAAAAAAAAGAGTATATTATTCTAATCAGTAGGCAAGTCCAGAAGTAATTATGCTTCTGGAAATTAGTATATATGTTTTGAGCTAAATCAAAATGAACATCACTTGAGCAAAAACCATCGTTGAATGATTGGATCAAATGAGAATTGTCTGGTTGATTTCTCCAAAACCAGGATTCATTGTGTCAAAACAACCAGGCGAAGAAAGGCTCTGGTTTAACTATTAGCTGTAGTCCTAGAAACTCAAATGCCCATTCAATGCATACTACAGTGGATATATATTCTTACCCATTTTCGTCCATGTAGCAAATACGAGCACAGGTTCGGTTTGTTGAATTTGAAAATTCGAGTGAAGCAGCTGACAGAAGAAAAAAGGAGATCAATTAATGAACATTTTTGAAGATTTAAATCATTTAGTGACTTTCCGCAATGGGCTCAGTTAAATATAGATATTGAGGTGATTATGAACCTCGTTTAAGTAGAACCAACTAGGAAATGGATTCCTAGGTTGGAGACCAAGGAATCAAACATGACAATTAGCTAAAGCGCAAACAAACATACCTCAAGTCCCAATCTCGAGTCACATCCCAATAGAATGAATACAATGAGTTTAAAACACTTGATAAAAGCCATAGCGGCCTATAAAAATTTGTCCACCTCTCAGGGATGACATGATATTTAAGGGCTGAAAGAAAAATCACTGGCACCGCAGTCGAATATTTTAAAGCTGAAACCATAAGCAAATAAGTTACTGCAGTTTTCAGAAACAAAAAACGTCTCCATGCATTGCCCCAATATGAAAAAAGGAAAAAGTGGTCATAGCTGTAATTCTCGCAGAGGATTACAAGCTTGCAAAGAATAAGTGAAACAACAGTGGGCAGGACAGAAGAATAAGAACATGTATGTCAGAAAATCGCAAAATTTAATTTCAGTTTTGCTTCTTTCCAATTGACTAAGTGGTACAGAATACTTCAGAATTAATCAAGATGGGAAGAAAATAAATATCAGTCCAACTGATGAGAACTTTAATAAAAGCAATGATGAATGCAACATGCTGAACACAAGTCAGAAAACCACTATCAACAGGTCAAAGCTTTCGAGAGAATAGTACAACTTTCAATGTGAAATTTAGATTCTTTATAACAAATAATTCGTCATTAAATTTCACTTTTCTGATTGAAGGATTTGAAATTATGTAATTTCACAAAATTCATATAAGATGTCTTTTTTTTCTTTTTCCAATTACACGGATTCGTAAAATCTCTCTTGCGCACTGTAAAGATTAATCTTTGAATTTGAAGGGTGTTTCTATAAATAAAAAAAAACAAATCAGAATCCTCATCATTGAAATGTGGGATTTGGCAAAATCGCACCTCCAGCGTGTGATTTTAAACTCCCTCAAAATGGGACATTATGGTGAACTATTAGGGATTTCAAGCAATCCATGGATCTTACTCTTTTGTTGTGTAAAACAAGAGAATTAAGCAAAATCATGGACTATTCAATATCTCTCGTTCAAGTCCCTGAAACCAAACACTAGCCTAACGAAAATTGAGCTAGTATAATCAGTATCGCAGCTGAATTCAAAAAGTCATTCTAAGTTTAAAAGCTGGCAATGAAATTACACTGCAGGCTATTTTACAAAGCATAAATGATAATATAGAACAACAAATTTTGCAAAGCCTTCAGAAAATATTTGCAATAACCAAAGGAAAGAAAAGATAGTTGATAATTATGTAAATCAAAATGGAGAAAGGACCGGGGGAGAATTTCCAAGTGAATGTACCATTAAATAGAGATGTTTTCTCCCTGGTATCCTTGTATTGTCGAAGACATTGGAACAACCTGAAAATGTAAGGTGAAACAAGGACTAAAGGAATGGCAATAGAGTGACTGCCACAAACAGAATCAGCTTCAAACCATGCAATGGTGGCAACCTGCATGCATTAAAACAAAAACTTTTGCCTTAAGACAGAAACATAGATCACTACTTGTAGCAAACTACATTCACCGAAGTAGGAAATTTTGTTTAATAGTATTCTATATGAGACAGAAATCAATTCAGGTACGATTAATAGTAAAATGCTAATGTTTGGGGTGCCATGCAACTACAAGTAGATCATTTATGGCTTTTTAGAAAACCCTTTGTCCTGCTGTTTCCACCTCAAGAATTGTTTGCAAATGAGAAGACGTCAAATGACAACTTAACTTTTCAAATAGAACCTCCTACATCTATATGAAATGCCTGGTTTATCACGAATAAGCAATAAATCACCCTGAATGGTTTAACTTTGCAGAGCAGCAAAATGCTTACCTGTCGATGAATCATTCGACATGCTGAACGCTCCAAATCTGAAAAAACCTGCACATAATTGATATTTATGAGAACATCGTGAAAGAGCAACAACAACAACAACCAAGCCTTAGCCCCAAACTAGTTGCGGTTGGCTATATAAACCCTTTGCTTAAAATTCTGCTCTGATCAGGTTAATACCCATGCAAAGCAAAAACATCGTGAAAGAGCAATGGTAGAAATTCTAAGTAAAAACTGTATCCTGATACCTCAATATGCATATAATGTTAATGCCTAACAGTTGAAAAATTGTAAATGATAGCTAAACCTATTTTGTGAATTCTCCAATAAGCCTTTAAATTAATACAAGAAAGGAAAGTTGAACCGTGAACAAGATAAATAAGAAGATGCATTGGAAAGAGCATATTTTTCACACCAAGCAGGAAAAGGGATAAAACAATTTGTGTTCATGACCTTATTTGCTTACACATATTAGCCAGTTCGAAGACTGACTTTCCAGCAATAAGTCATGAATCTAGCCAACTTTTCAAACCTATGAAAATGGTTCAGCAATAGAAACATCAAACCAGTTGAAAAATGCAGTCCTCAAACTAAACTGATTTTGAAACCAACCACATTAGGCAACAACTAGAATCATCTACAGGTTAATCAAAGGAACCAAAAATCATAACTTAAATGAATACTGCACGGATTCCCTAAAGTATTTGTCAAACAAGGTTTAGGAAATTGGAAAAAAGGGACAAGGTCAGGGAGATGATACACCACCATATTTACAGTTTCACACACATATGCGCCTTAAAAACAAAATGGCTAAACCTAGATGATAGGATACATACCTTTGACATGGAGGTCAAAATATCAGCCAAGAAAAAATCAGAAAATGTAATTGCCTGTAATAATAATATAAACATAAAATCAAACACACTGCAGCCAAACTGGTATAAATGAAATAGTAATAATAATAATAATAATAATAATAATAATAGGTGAGGTGACTGATAAGTTTCTCTTGCAGACAAGAAGAAAAGTTCTATTGGTCCACTGCGGCACATACTGCGTAACTATGCCTTATAGGGAAGTTAGAGTGGAAGTCAGCTTTCCCATCTGTGGCATGGATAACCTAGTGATCTTAATAGTATCTACTCCATCGACCATCAATATATGACAGCATAATCAAGTAATGCGTCCTAAGCTGCAAAGCCAGTTGATGTTGCAACATGCCTTGCAGCGTTTTTGTTTTCAATGTGCTTGCGCGCAGCAATTAGGCAGAAATATATATGTTAAATTATGCTTAAAACAAGTAATAAATTTTTTTTACACACTTCCAATTAGCAGCACTGGTAAATGTCCAAACAAGCTAGAATCGACATATAAGGACAAATCTCGCAAGATATCAGTTTTCAAGAAATATGATAGATGAAACCTAAATTTTATACTTATCATTCACTTAGCTTTTCAGGTCTTTATCAGGCTTTTCAGAAGTCCACTCAACAGCCAAAAGTTGACAAAATGAATCAGTTAACCTACCTGCAGAGGGAAAACTATCCGCCAAAGGGTCCTCAACAAGTAGTAGCGGGATGATAAATAAAATATATCAAACGGGAATATCAAAACCATCATAACCGCTAAGTATAAGATGACCTGCAATAGAAAGAAAGTTAGCTGAATACATTTTCAACATCATAACAATGGTCATAACAGATGGAATTTACTTTTGTCCACATGATATATTGTTGTGTAATGGTGAAATCTCGATAAAACATCAAAATTTCATTACGAAGGAATATATATACATTCTTAATGCTATTCCTCCACCATTTTCATTATCTTTCCAAATTCTAATTCTAGTTAAAATTGTTATCAGATTCAAAATTAAGAACTGAAATGCTGTACAAAATAACAATTTTTAGTGGCCATCTAATCTTTAAAATGAAATTCTTATTCCATTCAGAAAAGGGTGGAACATTATGCTTCACATGACAATATAGCAAAGTGGAGCACTAGCATTTAATTTTCTAAAGTTAAAAATAAAGAAATATAAATCTTGCTGTATTTTCTAAAAAATATAGCTCGTCAAAGCTTGCCTCTCTCTGAAATTTAAAATTCAGCAGGTCAGTGTTTTCACTGTTTTTTCTGATAAAAATAAAGTGATAATAGTAATATAGATTACAATAGCAGCACTGACTCAGGAAACCAGCTGTGACATCAGCAAATCCATGGAAGTAATCTTTTTTTTTTTCCTTCTTCTATTTATAACAATACAATGGAATGCTGCGTACTAGAGACACAAAATGGTCCAACCTTCCCCAGACCCTATGCAATGTGAGAGCTTCATGCACCAGACTACCTTTCTTTTCTTATAACAAACAGCATCAATTAAAACCTAACTTATGCAGGAGAAAATAAAACGACTCCAAGAAAAATGAAAAAGTTGTTGCATTAAGATTTTTAGTTATGGTGGAAACTGATGCAGAGTCAATGGCATAATATACCAATGAAATATAGGAATTGTCAGCGAGTAAAAAGAGCATCTATTACACTGGTTGTGATGCAGCCAATGATACTTCTCCATGGGAATAAAGGTAAAGATATGCAGTCATGCTAGTTGGGACAACAATGGTCATCCATGTAGCAACCTGCACAAAGAAAACAAATGGTTACCTTAATGCAAGTATATAAAAACAACAATGAATAAATAGTTAAAAAAAATTAAAGCTATTTCCAAACTTCAAATTAATTTTTACAGCAGGAAAAGAAATGAAAATCATTATATGATAAAAACTGGAATAGAATCTTCAAAAGTCAGCATCTTATTACATCATATCTTGTTAACAATGCTGAAAAAAGCATTCATACTAGTTTTATTTCATCCATATAGCTAAGCATTTACATCCTTCATCAAAACAGTAAACCTGTATGAAAACGAATTAAAAAAACAGATTAATGAACAGAGAAACAACCTTACATGCTCTTCCTATATAGTGTGAATTTCCCTCTCTCACTCATTATCATAATTAATTTGGCATGACTAAAATTATTATTCAAAGAACAAGAGATTGCTAAACTCATCCTTATTTTCAGATGACTTCCATTTCAATTCTCAGAAAAATAGTAATAAACGCATTGAACAACTATCAGATAGACAGTATGAAGTGGAATTCATCACAACATCCCCCAAATTCATGAGCAATGAGCATTAGACATGTTTAAACTGGATATCTTTTCAACTGACATTCATGAAGCAATGATTTTATTACTAGGAGTTGGATCAAACAGATCATGTACAAAATGGTTCCAAATTTCCAATCATAAAAGCCCAACAGGCTTACATAGAGAAAAGCTTATTACTAACCATCAGAGAGAGAATAACTGCAAGCAAGAATAGTAACAATAATGACAAAAGTGAAAAAGGCAAGGATGCAATGTAGGGACAAGTAAACTGCAATAAAACTAGTGTATAAGTTCTAAAATACTGGTTACACTGTTAATAAGGGAGCAACATAAAGAACACAAGTAGACATGAATGAAACTATTTTATTATTATTAAAATGCAAACCTTCCATATTTCTCTGTAGGTAAGATGATTTTGGTCAAGATCAAAAACTTTTGCATAACTGACAGTAGACTGGGCAAAAACCCATAAGTTAACTCCCCAAAGCCAAACCATCATAGTCTACAATGTGAAAACCAGAACATTTTCATTAGACAATAAAAAGAATATTAGAATTAGATTAAAATGGTCTCATCCAGATAACAACAATAAAAATTCATTACTAACCACAAGAAGGAGCGGATTGTAATACAAAAATGCCTCGTATAGAAAGAGGTCCCGCAAATCCACACTCATTCTCATGACAGAATCCCATCCAATCTGCAATTTTGGCATGTAGTGATTAAGGATATGTGATGAAATTGAATGGTATTTCTGGTGTTCTGTGTGATGCCATCAAATTTTAAGTATCCAAATGCACAGATGATAATAACCATGGACAACAAATAAGTAGATATACACTCACCTTACAACAAATGAAACCCCAAAGACAGAACAATAGTACCTGGTTACTAAACCACATTAGAATCATCAAAGATGTAATAAAAAGATAAAAAGACCAACAATAGGCATAAGTTAGAGTAAAATTAGAATATAACCATCTATAGTCAGAGGATCATATTCCTGGTAGCAACAGAAAGATGGGTAGCATTTGATTAATATATATAATCGCTCCACTCACACACTCTGTTTCTTTTTTTCATCCAGATGGAAGGAAAGAAAAAAGATGCAATACATAAATATTATGCTCCAAGCCTCCAACTTTAATTCCTTCAACTAGTAGAATCAATCCATACAGATAGAAACAAACAGAAAAAAAGGAATCAAATCCATGAAAGGTCAGTAATGTGGCTACCTCAAAGTGAATGCACCTCAGTCCTTGGTCAGATGACCAGGATATATGCAAATATTTAATAGGGAAACCATAAATCAAATTGAAAAAATAAAATTCCTAAAAAATGTAGATATCAGTACATCATTAACAACAAAACCTTGAATCTCCACAACAATACTGGAGATGGCATTATTGCAGCAGTGCTAATCGGAGTAATCATATTCTTCAAATCATTCAACTCCATTGAATGGAAGAAACCTTCTTCTGCACCATTTCCATGCTCATCCACTGACAAATAATCCACAAGTATCAATCGGCAATTAGGCACAAACCAACATAAAATAAATAAATAAACAGTAAAAGAAGGGAGAATAAAAGACGGCTCAATACATCTAAAAAGACTTATAATAATTTTGTTCTACCAAGATCAGAGACAATATGTCGGCTACCAGACTTCCTCAAATGCGGACTATTTCCAGGCGCTATCGCTTGACCTCCAAACATAGATGTAATGGCTGATAGTATTATCGCTGCCTACTCCACAAAAAGAACCTGGGAAAATTTGAAATTACAGACCACGATCAAACAATACCCAGAAAAAACAATCCGAATTAAGATAAAAATTGGTATAATTAGATCATCATTTACAATTCAGAAAATACAAATTCCACAAAATCAGGAGATCTATAACTCGAATTTCCCCAATCAGACATAGAGATGGAAACCAAAAGCAAACTAGGAGAAGAAAATCTGAAGGGGAACGCTCAAATCAGGTCAAAATGGAAACGAGATAAAAATGGAAAAAAAAGAAATGAGATTAGATAAAGATAAAGAGACTTACAAAGAGAGCTATTGTAGGCTGTTGAATTGGGAGCTTCGCTTGATAGATTCAATGTATGTTTATAGAGGTTCGAACAGGTTTTGAGGTTCACCAGCCTGTCTCTCTCACCGACCTGAGATCTCACTGGCGCCAAAAATGTTAGCAGAAATTTGAGTGAGAACTAAGGAAGGGCCAAGTGAAAGAAGGAAGATGCAAATATTACCTTTTCGAAGGACTGATTCATAATTTTCACGGATTTTTAAGGGTGCCTTTGTCGTCGGCTTCCTAAAACGTAAAAGGGAAAAGTGGCAGGCCTTTATGGGTTAAAATGTTTTTATAAAGTGCTCCTGGTTATACCCTAACAGCAACATTTTCTTTTTTTCACAATAATTAAAAAAATAATTGAAATTTTTTATTTTCTAAAAAAACATATAATAGTATATATAAATTGCCATTTTTAAATATAAATATAAAAATAAATTACATTCAATAAATATAGATAAAATTAAAGAAATTAATATAGTTTCAAAGTTTTGAATGAGCACAAGTAGAATAAGATAAAATGTATATTTATTGCTACTAAAGTGGAATGGAGAGAGTATGTTATCATAGAAGATAGTATTGAAATAATTTTACCTGGAAACTTTATTACATTACAAAGTGAAAAAACAGAGACATTTGCATAATCTTTTATGACATTATAAATTGAACGAAATTATAATAAATATCATATTTTGAAATTTTGATTTAAAGAAAAATATTAGTTTGACTTTAAATATTAAAATGATGTCTATTTTCATTATTCATTTACCATTTTACCATTTAATTGTAGCTTTTGTTGTCATCGTCGTTGTTACTGTCGTCGTCGTTGTATCCATTGCTAGGGTGAGTAAAATTACTGATTGAACCAAACCAAAAATCAAATGGATTCATTTTGGTTCAGTTTAGTCAGATGCCCAAGAGAGATTTGGTTGGCCGATTCATTTGGATTGAATCGAATTTGTTACTCTGTTCAATTTGGTTACACAAAAAATAATCAATTGGGCTTAGAACCGAACCGAAATAATAAAAAATCTATGAAAATAAACTAAATTGACTAGCTCTGTTCGATTGTTTTGGTTCATATGCAAACTTCAATTCGATTCAATTTGTTGTAAAGAAATTTCTATTTATATTTTGTGATTTCGATTTGATTTGAACCGAACTGATAATTTGCTCAGCCTTAGCCATTGCTGTCATTGCTAAGGGTAAGCAATGGTCAAGTTGGGTCAAAATCAAAATACTCGACACACGAAATAAGGTAGGCAGATTCGATCACAAGCCTGAGTCCTAGCTATAGGCCTAGTCCTTCCTTTCATGCGCTCTTTCCTCCTTCCTTCCCATCTCTCTAAGTGTCCAGCTCTTTTCACTATGCTATGACCAGATCCTTCTAAGGCCCCGGCTAAGGTAAGGCGACTAAGTGAAGTCCTATTCCTAAAATGTCTCTATGTGAGCCTCACAAATCTATTGAGCATGAATCCCATTCCCTTCTGGCTTCAGTCTCCCCCTATTGTCGTAGTTATTATATTCAATAGCTTGGTCAAAGGTTTTTTTCTTGCCTTGCATATCAAATCTTCCGATATGAGTCTGTGCCAGCCTCTAATGAGAGTTTTGAAGTTTCTACTTTTATCATTCCCTGTAGTCTAAGTATCCGCTTCGAAGTGAAGGGAAGTCATACTTAAACAAAAGGGAAGGAAGATGGACTCCCACGAGATGGAACTAAGATATACTCATAAGCGTACGATCAAGAAATAGGTTATTGAACTTGTTAATATATCCATCACAAGGTCCACTAAGGGGCTATTATGGTAGATAAAGAAAGATAGCTTGGTTCAACTAACATGCAAGCAAGGCAAGTGAGTGATTGATAGCTGAATCAATGAACTGCTCATCTCCTACTTGACTTAAACAAGTGACTTTACTCTCTTTTTTTCATCTATGAGATAATGTATCTAATTTGCTTTCGGATTTAACTCTCTTTCTTTCTCATATTCAAATGCGGGATCTCTTATTGATTCAATAGTAAGGGTTTTCATTTTTGCTATTACAAAATCACGTGCTACAGAATGAATTTAGTCACCATCCAATTTAGCTCTTTTAGTATGGACACGGCTTAAGGAAGCGAATGACTCAAGTTAAAGTAGTTCGGCTACACTAAGCCGGCAAGAGATGGAGTTATTAAGCCCTAAAGTGAGATCCCTTATCTCACACAGTGAAGACTTTCCGCCTCCAAGCTTGATTTGATTGAAGGACAACTTCCCCAATAACTATCAGAGTTGGATACGAATCCCGGATAAGACAAAGAGCAAACTTATAACTCGCCTTTAGGTTATGCCCTTCACTTCCATTATTTACAGGATTCAACTGAGTAGGGGTAGGAGTCAGGGGTTCAAGACCTTCTCCCACAATTCGCCAGAGGCAATGATCGCCAATTCCTTTCCAAAGGCTCCTCGAACTAGACTAAAGTATACATTCTTTTGAGCTTTCCGTCGATCAAAGTAGGGCAAGTCTCAGTGTTGTATTTGAGGTTGGTCAGAGGGCTGGCCCAGGGCATGTCGAGGGGCTCAATCATCATCGTTTTTCCAGTTTCAGGTAGTTGAAAGCTGGAGCTTTCCTAAACGAGTTGTTTTCAAAGAAAGCCTCTTGTTCATGTCGATCCAGTTTTCGTTGTTGCAGGGAAGTAGGGACTTACTCTTTCCAGGGGATTTAAAAGGGGATCTTTCTACTCCCGCCTAAGAGCGGGTATCCTAGTTTAACCCTTTCACGCAAGTGAGTAAGAACTCGCCTTTAAGAGAGTTTGGCTTTCCCTAAAAGCTTCTTGTTGAATCGCTAGGTAAACGGGGAAGATTTGGTAGGGAGACAATGCCATGTTATGAGCCAATAGAAGAATCGGAACTTTTGTGGGCAAGGGAGGTTGGAAGGAATGATCTTCCGCCTACTGCTGTGAGTAATGAAAGCCTTTTCTTCTTCCCACCGACTGTAAAAGATGCCGACTTTCTTTCATAAAGAAATGCACCACTTTTACATACTAGACTAACATATGTAATATCATAGGAGATTTCACCTTCTCCAACATAGACCATTTCGAATGATAGGGGAATGATTCTTTGATAGAAACTCCCAAGTGCATATCTAGTCAACAACCTACAAGAATAGTTGGATGTTCTCCAAGATAATCCATTTTCCACTTAAAAAGGGGGCCCATAATATAGTTTTTCGAGTGCAAGAAAGTTACATAGTATCTAATTTTCATTAATAAAGGGGTATCTCCATGGGTTTGCCTTGGTATCGTGTTCATACCGTCGTATTGAATGATCCTGGTCATTTGCTGTCTGTCCATATAATGCATACAACCTTGGTTGCTGGTTGGGCTGGTTTGATGGCTCTACATAACTTTAGCAGTTTTTGATCCCTTTGACCTTGATTTGATGGGTCCACCAACTCGACCCCTTTAAAAGTTCAAGCCTCATTCGAATAATCTCTTAAAAAATCGAGTAGGGTTATTGAAGGCCCATTTAACTGAAGTTTCAATTGAATATTTTTTATGGGTTCAACATTTTTTTATATGACTTTTGCACAATTAAAATTTTTATTTGGACCATAATCAAACTATAAAAAAAAATTCTAGAAAATAATTATTTTTCAAACAACCATAATAAAAAAAATCATAAAACAATAATCAAACAATAATCAATATCAAACATTGATGATGAAAAACAATCATAATACAATCAAACCATAATAATCACAATTGCACCAATCGCAATAAAATCATAATTTTCCATCTTCAAATTATAACCAAATCATGGCAAATTAAAAAGTCCTAATTAAGTATTTAACATACATAATAGAAATAAAAAAAATATAAAAACTTAAACCAGCTAATCATAATTTTAGTGTTCAAGCAAAATACATACCATCTTCAAGAAAAATATTGATTTTGATTTGAAATTTTTAATTTTACAAGCAAAAGAAAAAAGAAAGCAGAGTGTGTCATGTGAAAAAATTTTAAAAATTGATTTTTTTTCTTTTTTTTGGGATTAGTTGGGGTTAAACAAGTTATTTAACTAACTCACCTGAACCGAATAAGGAGTATATATCCCTCAAATTGATTGACCCAGCGTAACTTGAAAAATCTATTATAACCTTATATTTTCAGTCGATCAACTTGGGTTTGACACATCCTAGTCGTTGTTGGTTTTGTTGTTGTTTTCGTCGTTGTCGCCTTTGTTACTGTCATTGTTGCTACCGTCACCATTGCTCTTGTTGCCTTTGTCGTCATTGTTGTTGCTATCCTCACTTTTTTTACCATTGCCGTCGCTGGTCATTATGGTTGAATCACAGAAGTCATTTCTTTCTAAGGTTGCTTTTAGTATTACTTAATTTTTTTTATAATATTATGTTAATTTCTAGACCTTTCTAACATTTTATTTAATTTGAAACCTTATTTCTGACATTTATTAAGTTGCCTCTTTATTAATTAACTAGCTTTTTTTGTATGAACCACTAATATTTTGATCCTATTATCTGAGACTACATAATCTGGATCTTATTATCAAAGGCTTCCTAACCTGGCTTGAGACTTAGTCACAGTTAAGACTTTTCTCCCCTCTATTAATTAACTAGTCTTTTATTGGAGACTCGTAGCTAATTAATTAACTTTTAGCTTAACATTATGAAGAAATTAGTTATTTGAGCAGTTAAGATGTTGTATGCATGGATTTAAAAAACCATATGGAACTCTATAAAAGTAAAGCTCCAACATAAAACGAAAAACCCGAACAATCAACACCAAAAATTAAACTCAAAATTCAATTCTACTACACTAAAATCAAGCAATTTTTATTTCAACTTCAATTTCATTTTAGTTCATCGTATTTTCTTTTCCCAATATTTTTAATTTTTGTTTCTCGATCGTAATCATATTTCCTTCTCAATTTACTTTTCTACAAAGTGTTTATGTGAAGTGTTTTACCATGGAGACGAACGCACTCAATCCTCTGTTTTGGAGTTCAGATAGCACATATGCTTCTATAGTTAATAGTTCCAATACTTAGTACGTACAAGTTGTTTATTAGCCTTTCATTATTTTTGTGGTGCAAATGGTGGCCCTGTTGATTGAGAGTTATCAATCGAATTCTTAGGTGAATTATCAATCTGATAAATGGTAGAGCATTACTCGCTGCAACCTTATCCACTGAGTTCAACGGTTGCTGATGTGGTCCCAAAATATAAATCTTTTTTGAGTTAATATTTTGTCCAAAAATAATAGTCGTTTTGAGTGCTTTAAGGAATAATGGATATCGATATCATCTTCACAGTGGATATTGATATCATCTTCTATGATTTTATTACTCTGATTGCTCAATTTTCTAAAATCCATTAAAGGCTTTGGCGATACATATTCTTTGCTTCTCTAAGCATATTTTGTAAAATGAGTAAATGAAGAGCATTATTTTCTCAATTTCAATTGAAGAAACATTCATGAGATGAATATGCTATTTTGTTGGATTCAAAATCTTTATCAAATTAGTTTTTTGTGTTAGATTTTGTAAATGTTTGTTTTGATTTGAATAAGTCCATCGAAATATGAAATTTATCATGTAATTAGAATGACATTAAATACTTATCTTCCCAACTTATATTGAGGCTATGGTATGTCTCATGTGTAGTTGCAGCAGTTTCAATTTGACCATTACAGTCATTTTTTATTTTCTAAAAAATTTCTTAATTAGAGAATAATTGATTCCTACCTACCTATGGGTTTTGTTTTGAAATGAGAAATCAAATGCATCATCCTATTTACTGATTAAATGATGATCATAACCAAAACCTTAAATAAAGCAAATTATTTTTATATACAAAAATGATAATCTAAACAAAAATTACTTTATTTACCGATACTAATCCATATGCAGTACTCAATATTAACCCAATTTAATATAATTCCACCAAAATATTCACAATATCTTATTTTCAATTTAATCAAACTTCAATAACCACTTCAACTCCAAAATTATCATAATAAAATCAAATTCATTACTTCTAATCTTTATAAAATTAAATCATACTTAATAATCCTATTTAACAATAATTCTTAACTTTTCAACCATTAATTTTATTTTTTCAAAACGCACCAATATATATTTAAATTCACTAATTACCCGTTAATAACAAATCTAACTAGTATAAATCCGTAGAAATTTTACCAAATATTTATTTTCAACTAGATATTACCTTAAATTTGATATTTCATACAATAACACTTATTCGACTAAATACTCAAATTAACATCCTAAAATACTTTAATTATCTAAAAACCTTTAATAATAACTATTAACCCTTAATTAACTAATTTATATCTTTAAATTTAATTTATCAAAAATTTTGCATTAATCTAATTTAATTCATAATTAATCAAATTTTCAAAATACCATCATTAATAATATTCTAATTTAACATTTTCAACCTTATCAATAAAAATTCATTTTTTAACAATAATTCATTCAATCAACTAAATAATTAGTTCAACTCTTAATATACTCCACTTAATTAAAATCCTTCAATAATACCCATTAATTTGTAATAAACTAATTTTCATATTTATGGAACATTACAATAACTAATTAAATTCTACAATTAATTTAATTTACTAACTCTCAAAATTAATTAAAATTCTATACTTACTCTTTGATTAACTAAATCCTCAATTAATTTATTTTATCTATTTCCATAATTAATCAACCAACCATACAACTACTTAATCAACCAGAAATACTAAAATCAATCGATAATTAATATCCTATAATCAAATTAACATCCATAAGTAATATTATTCTAAACCAAAATTAATAACTCTCGACCTATAACCAAATAATAAATTAATATTCTATAATTAATCAATTACTCAAATTAATTAATTAATTACTAAAATTATGTCCAAAAATAATAAAATTCACCGATAATATAAAATCAATAAAATAATTAATCAACCACATAATTAATAAAATTAATCAACCAAAACTCTAAAATTAACTAAATAAATTTTGAAAATAATTTAAATTCAATATCCAATTAATCACAGTCCCAATAATCAAAAATCGGAGGTTTGGATTGCTGAGCCACTGTGAACGGTGGGACTGAGTCACAGGGTGGAGGAGATGGTGGCTTGCTGAGATCGGGCATGGAGGAGAAGGAGGTGGCGGTGCTCCTGCTGTTGCTGCTGGAACGAGCGCGCGACAGTGAGGAGGAGGGAGGAGCTGTAGCGCGACGAGGCTGAGGCCAATGGAAGCGGTGGCGTGGTGCGGTGGAGGTGCAGCTGGGTCCGGTTCGCGCGACTTAGTGCTGGGTTGTTGTCGCCGTGCTTTGAAGGAGCTGCTGTCGTGCGCGAAGGAGACGACCGCAGGTGGCTGGGACTGAGACGGCGTTGATGCAGGCTGGTGGCGCAGCGGTGGTGCTACTGGTTGTTGTGCAGAGAGAGAGAGAGAGAGAGAGAGAGTGAGAGTTAGCGTGAAAGGGAAGAAGAAGAGAAAATAAAAAGGAAAGAAAGAAAAGAAAGAAACAGAAAATAATTGAAAAAAAACGAACCACGAAACCTAAAATGTGAAAAGAACAGTAGTGTACACTAATTTCAAAAAGATTTGGTTTGGATTTAATTTAATTAATTCACTCCGATTTAATAATTAGTCTGATTTTTAATTAATTTAATAATTTTTCAATTAATTTTAAAATGAATTAAAATTTTTAATAAATATTACGTAGTATAATATTATTGATTAATAATTTATTATTTAATTTAAATAAAAATATTTTGAAATAAAAATTTTGAAATATTACATTAGAGTAAAAATTAAAAAAAAAGAGACAAAATCACAAAGATTCATCAATTATGAAAAATGGCTCTAACCTTTAAAAAAAATATATCTAAAATATTAATTTAGAAAGAAAAGTTAAGAAATTACTTAATTACTTTCTTTCTATGAGATTAGATATATAATAAATCAATTGATAATAATCATTATCATTATCATTATTTTGGGAGGTCTCATTTTTTATAAATAAAAACTACATTGTATATTATATAAAGGAAAAATGCTCTTATGGTGAATTTTCTTCGTGCACAGCGATTGTTCTATCTCTTATTTATAAAACCCGAATTCTTTTCACTTAAACTAATATCTTTAATTGATTTTAATTAATTTATTATATAGGTTATCTCATGCATTAAGGTAAATCTAATCCGATGAGATCTAATGGTGTCTCTTGATGGATAAGGTGACGAGGAAGAAAGCTTCTGTATTGTTGGCTTAAGGGGTTATGAGATTTTTATCACCTGTGTACTCCAGTCTTTAGAAAAACGTGAAACAAATGTTTTTTTTATTGCTCGAAATGGTTACGAGGAGAACCATCTTTCGTCGTTATGTTGTTCTTTTAGTCACGTGAGGATGGTGCAACAACAAAAAAAAAAAAAGGGCCAAACACGTGCTTTTTTTTGGATAATTTCCAAAAACGTGCTTTGTCAAAGCAACAGAAGTTAAATAATTTTCAATTTATTCCTGACCCATCTTATAACCAAACGGCCTCATTCTTCAACTTATTTACCATCTTGCCATCCCCAACGAACTCGGCCACCGATTAATAAGCTTTGCCATGCTAATTTCATCCTTAATCAAGCCTTGTCCACCTCAGCAACACCATCAACTTGTACAAGCCCATGTTCCACTTGGCAACAAACCTGGGCAAAACTTCAACAAATAACCAACTTACCGAACTGGAAGCAATCCTCAATAGTGTTACAAGAGAGACACCCACACATAATAATAAGATAGCTTAAGCTTCTTTTCTAAGTGCTTTCTTCTTCTATTTTGTTCCTTGTACATTAGAATTTCTCGTCCTTCATTGATTATGTTTTTCTTGATATTTGCTATCTCTAATTCGGTTATGTTATATTGCATTGGTATGTGTATCTCCATTTCTCTTTTCCTCTCTCTTTTTTCTTATTAATTATTCTTACCTTTCCATTTTTGAAAAAGACATTAAGAAAATTTCGTTTTCTGTATTTGTTTTTGGAAAATGGTGAAGGATTAGAGGGAATTCTGGCTTTGGATCAAGGTTAAGGAAGTCGCATTCTGCCTTTGAATATATTAGTCTAGGTCTTGTCAATTTGACAGTTAGTTTGGTTTAGAGAAAGGGAATTAATGGAACCATTATGTGAATTTTGTGGGGTGGTTAGAGCAGTAGTCTATTGCAAATCAGACACAGCAAGGTTATGCTTGAATTGCGATGGATTTGTTCATTCTGCAAATTCTTTATCTCGCAGACATCCTCGTTCTCTGCTATGCGACAGATGCAATTCACAAGCAGCAATACTTCGTTGTCTGGATGAAAAATTGTCGATTTGTGAGAACTGTGATTGGTCTGGAAATGGATGTTCAAGCTTAGGCCATAATGTCCAAGCATTAAGTTGTTACACAGGAAGACCTTCTTTGGCTGAATTTTCAAGAATTTGGTCGTCAGTTCTTGAGGTATCTCCTCCGTCTAGTAGTTATGATCCTGGTTTGGGGTCGTCTTCGCTAATTGCTACTTTGGAGGTAAACGAAAATTCTATATTCAGTAGTTGTTTGGAGCAAAAGGAAAATGAAGGGTCACTTGGTTTGGTAATTAGCAAGTTTAATGTTGGATTAGAATCTTGTATGGAGCCTTCAATTGTTGTTCCACAAGATCCAAATAACATAAATTATTATGGAGATCAAACGCCTCTATTGTCTGAGGACTCAAACATGTCAAAGGTAAGAAATGTTCGATGTTAGAATACAGTTTGTTATAAAATAATTGAGAATTGGGAATTTTATTTCTATTTTCACCAATAAAAGATTGATCTTTTCTATTATTTTGTTTTCTTGGAATTTTTATGAATGCTTTTGTGGTTTATTTCGTTTGTTGTGTTACAGGATTGCCCCAACCTCAAGGATCTTGGAATTCAGGAAGGTGAAAATCTCTGCGAAGGTCTTAATATGGATGATGTTTCTTTAAACTTTGAAAATGATGATGAAATATTTGAGTCTTCAGAAGATCAAACCAAATACCATCTGGAGAAAGATTACATTTTAATGGAAAAAAATTTATCCGTTACTGAATCTAATGGTCATGTCGAGAACGCTACAGAGGTTTGCTAACTAAAACTTAATTATTGATTTGATTTTAACAATTATTTATTAGGAATTATTGAATACACTCGTTACACATCAAACTAGAACATCAAATGCTTACATTTATATGGAATGCGTTTGAAATTTCATGCAGGTATCTTCGTCGAGGCAACAGGATTGTATCACGTTCCAACCCCCTCCAGTTGCAGGGATGACTGGTTTGATACCTCCTATTAATGGAAACTCAAATTGCTTGTTCATGAACCCTAATTGCAATATAAATATCAATCTTGGATTCCCGACTGGGGCTGGACAAGTTCATTCCCTTTCATTATCCAATATTACCGGCGAGAGTAGTGCAGCTGATTATCAAGATTGTGGATTATCACCGGTGTTTTTGCCCAGCAAATCGCCATGGGAATTGAACTTGGAGACTTGCTCCCCACAAGCTAGGGACAAGGCTAAGATGAGATACAAAGAAAAGAAGAAAACACGGACGTACGTGATTTTAACTCTATTATATTTCAGTTGACATAATTTTATTCAGTGGAATTAAATGAAATTTTAGAAACAGTTACCATTAGGTTGATTAATATAATTATAGATTTTCTTATAATGTTGCAGATTTGGTAAGCAAATAAGATATGCATCTCGTAAAGCGAGAGCTGATACAAGAAAACGTGTGAAAGGTAGATTTGTTAAAGCTGGTGAAGCATATGATTATGACCCTCTTGTTACAGGAAACTATTAGCCAAATCTTGATGCCCTTGCTTAGAACACAAGGGAGAAAATCATAAGGTATGGACTTTTTCACTTGTTTAATGTAATCATGGATTGGTTTCTCTCTTTCTTCTTAATTTGAATATTGAACAATTGCAGATGTTGGGTGTTGGGATTCGTCGTGGATTGTTTTTTTGAGCTCTAAGAGCTGATCAAATCTGCAGCACAATGGAAAACTACATCAAGACTATAAAATTAATTACTACTTTTTCTTGATAATATGACTTAATTGGCTCCTTTTGAGGCTAATTACATTAATCTCACTCAAATAAAACAATTTGCTTCCAAATTTAGCAATCACTCAGTGTTCTTTTTCATTTTTTATCTACTTAATTAGGGCATTTGTAAAGGATAATTAATCAGCTTGGAGACATATATAAATAATAGCGAAAGAATCTTCAGTTTCATGTTCCTTTGCTTTTGTTTTGTTACCTTCTCATATGCTATCACTCCTCATTGCAATTCATTTTTAGATCATACATTTATTTATTTTTTAACCAAAATCAAATTTAACTGACTCATTAAACTAAAATTTATATTTAATATTTTTATTACAAAGTTTAATGATATAATCTATACTTTACTATATATAAAAGTGAGAATGAGGGGAGAATAATGAGATTGTTAATATTATCCTTGTAAAATTTAAGATATCCTAAAATAACTTTTGTTTTAACCAATTAAAAAATTTTAATCTAAAAATATATATAATATTTTTATAATTTGAATGGATGTTTTTTCAATTTTTTTAATAAATAAAAATAGATAATTAAGCATTTTAAAATTTTATTATCTTATTATGTTTAATTATATTTTATTTCATTATATTATTATGTAAATTATTAATAACAATTTAATAATTTTTAATAATTTATTATTATTATTATAATTCATAATTTAGCTTCAATATTATTATTTTAAATAAAATATATAAATGAGTCATTTGAAAATTTTTATATATTTTTAATTTATTCCATATAAATATATCTAGATGATTCAGATTTGGTTTAAAAAGGATATGGTCAAATTTTTTTAATTAAAAATTGCACTCTAATTTGGTTAGCCAAAAACTAAGATTATTATTTGTAAACATTTGGAATTTAATTTGTTATAGTGATATCTTATATAATTCAAATCCTATTTCTATTAAAGAATATAATTTTATTAATAATTTTTTAAAATAATTTCATCATTTTTATTGACTAAAAAAATAAAAATAAAAATAAATTATTATTTATAAATATTTAATTTAAATTTATTAGATTACTTTTTTATTTTATGTTAGCGTATATTTATTTACTACAAGAGATTACAGTGAAAATTATTAATAAAACATCTAAATTAATTATAAAACACAAAATAGAAGCTATATAATGATTTTTATAAATCAATTCGGTTTTTCTTTAAAAAAAAAAATAAAAACAACTAATTTATAATAAAAACTGTATGAATCAGTAAGTTGACATAAAATAAAAAAATATTTACTATATATAAGTGTAATATAATTTAATCACTCAATCTAAATAACAATATATATTTTAATATTATATAAATAAAAAATTAAACGAATATAAATAATAAACACATAACGAGAATAATTAACATGCAACATACATCATAAAGAAAACTAGTGCTATATAAAAAACAAGAATGAGAGAGGATAATGAGATTGTCAATATTGTATTTGTAAAATTTAAAATATCATAAAATAATCTTAATTTTAATCAATTAAAAAATTTTAAACTAAAAATATAGTATATAATATAGATAATTAAGCATTTCAAAATTTTAAATTTTTACTATTATTATCTTGTTGTCTAATTATATTTTATTTCATTATATTATTATGTAAATTATTAATAATAATTTAATAATTTTTAATAATTTATTATTATTATAGTTTATGATTTAAATTCAATATTATTATTTTAAATATATATATATATATATATATATATAAATGAGGCATTTGAAAATTCTTATATTTTTTTAATTTATTTTAAATAAATATATCTAGATGATTCAAATTTGATTTAGAAAGGATATGGTTAAATTTCTTTAATTACAAATTACACTCTAATTTAGTTAGTCAACAAATAAGATAAAAAATTATTATTTTTAAACATTTCGAATTTAGTTAGATACATTGATATTTTATATAATTTAAATCCTATTTCTATTAAAGAATATAATTTTATTAATAATTTTTAAAATTATTTCATGATTTTGATTGACTAAAAAAATAAAACTAATTATTATTTATAAATATTTAATTTAATTTATTAAATTGTATTTTTATTTTATTAATAACTTATATTTATTTGCTACAAGATATTATAATGAAAGTTATTAACAAAATATGTAAATTAATTATAAAACATATAATAGAAGCTATATGATAATTTTTATAAATTAATTTGATTTTTTTTTAATAAAAGAAAATTAAAGCAACTCACGCATGATAAAAATATATGAATTAGTACATTGACATAAAACTAAAAAAATATTTACTGTATATGTAAATTATAATATAGTTTAACGATCCAATCTAAATAATAATTTATATTTTAATATTATACAAATAAATAATAATTAAACGAGTATAAAAAATAAATATATAACGATGATAGTCAACATGCAATGAACATCTTAAAAAAATCTAGCTACATATAAATGTGAGAATAGAAGGGGAATACTGAGATTTCTTTCATTGCCTCAGATTAATTTAGAATTTCTAATATATCCATGTAGTTAGATTTTTATGCATTTTAGCTATATTTTTAATTGTCTTTTAATCGAAGCAAATATATTTCATTTATCCTTTTAAATATCCTTTTATTTTAGATTTATACGATATATAAATGTGAGAATATGAAAAAATATGAAATTGAATTGATTGAATTTTAAAATTATAATAACATATTTAAACTTTTAAATACTAATAGTTATTTTCATTGTAATTTCTAATATGTACATCGCAGGAAATTATTTCTTCCCTATTGAAAATCATTATATATATTAAAAAATCTTTATTATTTTGTTGTTATTCATGCTATTTTCATTAAAAAAAATTTGATCACACGTAATTTACATTTGTTTGTGTAATTTCACTGTTCGAGGCACTTTTTTAAATTAAAATTATTTTTTATTCATCATGTTAAATGATAAATATATTTTTGATTCTATGAAAAAATTCTAGCTCTGTCACCGAGCGGGGAAAGCTAAGATGGCTACGATGGTCCCCTTCTCACGTAAAATCGAACTATAGTACAAATTAATTTTTGACCTATTGGTCCTAATATCATAGGTGACCAAACCACCACCCTTATCTTTTTTCTTTTTTCTTCTTTTTTTTTTAAAAGCACATGGATAGAGAATAGGGTCAGAAGGAAAGTTGCGACTCTTTATAGCTAAATGTCACGATCTAAAATTGTGGATCAAACTGGCACTAAAATCTAAGTTTAAAAGTGTCGTGGTTCATAATAAATTTAAACTATAATAAACCTATCTCTGTAAACATTTGACTATGAAAAAACAGCAAGTCCATATTACATCGTTGTCCAAATAATAATCATGGTCCAGCCTCAATATCTCATAAAACTCATAGCTCAAACCTATTCATAAATATAAAAATATACATTTTATACAAAACTCATCATTCATAATATGAACAAACTGCTCCAGTCATAATATCATTTAGATGGTTAGAAAATACTCCACAAGTTTACTAACCTGCACATCATTAATTTTTATATAATCAAATATAAATCTATTATCCTAAACTGCGGAACTGAATATACACGGAATGTTTAACATCTCATACAGTCTATATATATATTAACATTTCAATAGCTGGAATCAAATACTAATCTCTACAAAAAAAAGAAGCGGAATCTTTATGACCAGTAAATTTTTACTTCCTCAAAAAGCTTATGGAAGACGGGTTAGTTTCGCAAATTCAGTAAATAATAATAAATAATGTACAACTTACATAATCAAACAAAATGCTTTCTAAATTTATTATAAACACTCGTCTAGTCAAGCACATGTCAATCATAGCACTCATAAGTAATGATAATTATAATGCATATCAAGTAGTTGTTAGTCAGTGAAATCGTCTTAATAGAACCATGCTCTCCCCAAACATACTTTTATATCAACAATATAATATCTCATGGTCCTGTGACTTATGTATCCAGGGAACCCGCCCCGTTCGAGCAAAACATAATCAGTTATAAATATTTTTTGTAAAATATTTTTTCATGATAAATATTTTAATCTGAGATACAAAATGAGGCAATACTCTGGCCGCTTACGGTCTATTATCAATATTTTCATCATGTTCGTGCTCTCAACTCAAGTGATTCACTTCATTCCAACTTACACACAATAATCATATTATATTTAATTCAACAACTTAACTAATATAATAAATCATATTCAACATATGAATATAATCAAAGGTTGTGGTTTTATTTCATTGTATAACTGTAGCATTATATTTATAAGATGGATAACAACGATAATATAATAACAATAAAGTTAAGAACTGGATATTGATTATATATAAATTACATAAAATGTATGGTATATGTATGAAATGCGTGTACGTAGATGATTATATGCAGCATTTATTATTACTCACAATGATAGCAGAATAATCAATCTGGATTCTGATTTGCAGAAGCGGTAGAAGAATTCTAGAAAGATACATATAAATAAAAATATATATAATCAAACAATGAATTCCCTTAATTAAGAAATTAAAGAACTAATTTAATATAGTTATTTACTTATATAACTAACTGCTTTAATTCCAACTCCTATTAGAATTTTGGCGGCATTTTTCTAAAAAATATAACTTCCCATCCGTTTGAATCCAACAACCTAATATACTCATTAACCACTCTTCACAATACCCATCCATCAGACAATTAATTATTTCAAATATTCAACCACCAAAATAACAATTTATATTCAACTCTTAATATATAAATTATAATAAACTTTCAATTCAATAAATTATAACCTCTTATATAACACTTCCATCAACTCATTATATCCTTTAATAATAACATAATTCCTCACTATCAATAATTCACATAATATAAGCTTAATTTTAGAATGATTGCTACTTATTACCAACAATTCTTTTTTTTTTTAAATTTATCTTCAGTCTCCAAATATTCTTCAATTATTTAGTTTATTTACCTTATTTGATACTTATTCCTTAATAAACCATAAAGATATATTTCTATTTTTAATTACTTAAACCTTAATTCTTAATCTTTTAATTTTACTCAACTACACCATTAATTTCTCCATTTATTGTCTATAACATATTTTTTTAATCAGCCCTACATCGAAATTCCTCGATTAACTTTGTTTAGCAATGATTTAAATGTTAATTTATTAAGGCTTTCTAACTAATTGTTCTAATCCATAAAAATCCATTTATTAAATTCTATTGTTAATATACTCAATAATTGTCTCTAATCAAAATTGACTAAATTCCACCAAATTACACATTATTAATTTATTCTAATTACTCAACCATATAATCAATTCACATTACCACAAATTATTTTGATTAATTAAAATCCCATAAACATCACCATAAAAACTCTATAATTTAACAAATCCAACGATATAAAAAACACTACCACCACCATCTTCTTATCTTTCTTTCTCCTTCCAAACCCTAGTTGTTCACATTAGGATTCTATTTTTCTACTTTTTCCTGTTAAACTTTTAAATCAAATTTGAATAATACTCATATAACAAATTAAAATGGCAGAAATCAAAATCTCATACCAAAATAGAATGACCAAAAGCACAAAAACACAAGCGAGCTTAGTCGAGGTGATCTTAAAGCGAAATCAAGCGGTAAAAGCAATGGATATTTAAAGACTTACAAGTTCCAAGACTCAGGGTTTCGACAAAATGATGTTGTATAGGGTAAGATTAATGCAAGGGAGATTTAAAGACTTACAGATTGTGAGTTCATGGCTACGATTGTATTGTATATTGAGATAGATGAAAGAAGCTACAAGTCTGGTCTTGTGACGGATTCGGGTCGAAATCAATCTATATGGCTTGTTTGTCGACTTGTACTAGAGAAGAAACTATGTGAATGTGTGTGTGTGTGTGTGCCCCCGCACGCAGAAGATAGAGAGAGAGATTGTGAATAAAAAGATAAGAGAGATGGAGAAGATCGACGGCGAAGTTGAGAAGGGTAGTGAGGATGGCAATGAAGTAGAGAAGGAAAAGAAAGAGAAAGAGAAAGAGAGAGAGGAAACAGGAAAGAGGAGTGACGTGACATGGGCAATTTTAAGGACAAAGTAGAAAGTTTACATATTTGTCTATGTGGAATCCACTCATGCAGCTGAGTTGGAATTCTTTGTTCCACATAAAATTCCATGTGTAAAAAAATGGGTCCTACAATAATTCCATGTCACGTTTTCGATTATTTTTTATCGAAAACTTGCCTGGGTCCCTTTTCGTTACAAACACCAAAGTTGAGAGAGTTTTAAGATACAATTTTAAGATGAAGCACCTTAAAGTGATTACCCTCTAAATTGAGAGACCTTGGGTGAAAATAATCCCATTACTCATTGATATGGGTGCCTTATTTGTACCTTTATTATCAAAAAATTACATATATTACCATTGCTTGGTTAACTCGAGGCAAAAAGGAGTAGGCCCTGTAATTTCAAAGAAGCCACGTGTTCTACAAAGAAGCCAAGGGAAATGATTACTATTTCGCTCCTCTACTCCTTTTTCACCCGGTCTTTTACCTGCCAAATATAATATGAGTAAATAAGTAAATATATATCTATACATTTTGCTGTGCCGGGCACAATTTGATCCAACCATTTTTTATTGATTTTAAAAATCTTTTTCCAATATACTAGTTTTCAATTTTTTTTTTGACTATCAATTCAATAAGCAACCGATCACTAAAAAGTAATAAATCTTCACATTGTATAACAAATCCTCTAAAAATAGGCGTGATAGACAATGTGTATTTTTATACTTTTGATTTGTAAATTAATTAAGAACAATCTAAATTAGTACTGGAGATGGTGTAATAAATAAAGTAAATAGCTAAAGACAAATTGATAGTATCCAATTAAAACCTGGGCAACAAGCAACTTAACCACTCGTAGATCCAAAGATTGATATCCAAAACAATCAAAAGTCATCTAATTAGTGTATGTCAGAAATCCAAAGGGTGATACTAGTTAATATGAGATGTAGGTTAATATGTTTTTATATTTTGTATAGAAAGTCTAATAATAAACCGCTTATATAAAGAATAAAAAAACATTTTGATTTGTAGTATTTGATCAAATTGACAGATCATAATATTTGTGTCATGAGCGATCGTTTGCTCCACCTGATTGTTATTCATGGCCACTTTTCGACTCTATGGTTTTCTATAAGTCTGATATGATTATCTTTAAATTTTTCTTTTATTAAAGAAAAGATTTGCACTTCCTTATGCATAACTATCTAAATAACAAAAAACGTTAGACAAAATCATCATAATAATGATAATAATAGATCTGAGAATAAAATCTAAAGATATGAGCAACAATAAACCTAAAATATAGACGATAATAACTCAAATCTTTATACAGAACTGAGATTATTTGCTAAAAAAATAAATAAAAAAAGGAAAATGAGTGACCTCCAGTGAGAGCTCACCAATAGCTACTCGTGTGGAAGAAGAAAAGAGAGCCTCTTAGGGTTTTAGATTTTGGAGAAAAAGACTATATTGTCTATCAATAATTTGATTGTTTTTGCTATCAAGAGTACACTTGACTTGTTATCTTATTGTTTAGGCATTAATTTTAAATTTTTGATTTTTCTTAATACCCTACCACAAAAAGCTTTTTCAATTTTGCTATAAAGAATTTCTTTTGTTCTTGCTATTTAGGATTTTATTTTTATTAAGCATGAGCAATTTTTAGTTTCTAATTGATCATATTCCAATAGCTGTTTTAGAAATTTAATTACTAATCGATTAAAATATATAAAATAAGGTCCGTTCTCAAGATAAGATAATAAAAATAAAAGTAATGATCAAGAACGAAACAAATGACCGCTAACAATGAGAAAAAACTAAAGGCAAGTTGACGAGCTAACATTATTAACATAATTCTAGCAAATTCTTTTAGTTTTTTTTCAAATCAATATCATGTAGGAATTTTTCAATATCAATCATAGTCTTTGTTTGCCTTCCCTTCAAATATTGATAACGGGGCCCACAAAATGCCATATCAGCACTAAGTCACCATTCCACTAACTAAAAGAAAATTCAGTTCTTGTTTATCCTGAAACGAAAGCTTTGAAGTTCAGTTATCTTTACTACAAATATCTGTTAGAGGATGAGATCAACAAGCACTGAGATATTTGATGAGGTATGGACATCATCTTAATGCTTTGTTGACACATATTCCACCCAACATCTCTAATTTTCCTTGATTTCCATCAACATATTTATGCTGGCTAAATACTCAACTTTAACTTTATCGTGTATTTAAATTTATAAATTTTAGTAATATTACACACGCCTCTCGATTCTAATTTTTAAAATTTTTTATTTATAAAATATTAACTTTATATTTAGTTAGTATGATTTCAGAATAGTAATTTTTGTAAATTTTAACTTATTAATAAATATATAATTGATCTAATTTTTTACAAATTGAGGTGTTCAATAAAATAATTTTAAAAATTAAAGTATTTAATAGATTTAATTTTACAAGCTGCAGAGTCTAATTGATTAAAATAAAAGTTAAGAGTGCCACAAATTTAAAGTAATAAAGTTCAAAGATGAATTTATATAATTAATCTATTCATGCTTAAAGTTAAGGAAAAAACTATCCACGGTACGGTTCCACTCATACACCAAACCGATAAAATTAAGGATTTTTCAAAAAACATTCTAATTTTATCTTTTTTTCTTTTAAGTATATGATTAGAAATATCAGCATTTCAATAAAAAATTTTAATTTCATTAGTTGAATCCATAAATTGAGCTGTGAAACCAACGTAGATAAGTGTTTTTCCGATTAATTAGGTACTGAACAACATAATTGTAAAGTTTCACTTAACTTTTACTAAATTTTTTCATTTAATTTTTTCAAGTTAAGTTCGGGTATTTGAGAGCCCATTAGATCAAAGTTAAATTGTTTGAATAAGTAAAGTTTTATCTTATATGCTTCATTATAATAAAATTAACTAATTTCACTAATTAAAAAAGAAAACTCTCTTGGAAATCAAATGTTTTCAATTAGCATTTGAATACTTCTCTCTCTCTCTCTCTCTCTCTCTATAGCTATGACGGAAGACTCCATAAGATGTATGGGGCCCATCATACCCTGAATTTTGAATCCTTGCATCTATGACTGCCATGGAATGGGTTTAGCCACTTTGTCAAAATCTTTAATGTTCTTTTGCCTTTTGACACACAACACAAGCAACGGAGATGATAATTTCAATCTCTTCTGACACGAAAGTTCTCGTCATATTTTCAACCTCATGAATGGCCAACCGGGATTACCGGTATTGAAAATAAAATTATCAAAATTCCATTTTCACTGATTTCATAGCAACGTAATATTTTAATATTTTTTTTACACTGTCTCATTTATTCATATAAAATTATAAATAATATTGAGACAAAAATCTTAAAAAATAGATAAGCTCTATTATAATTCCCAATTATTTGAGGAGAAAGAAGAGGTTGAGGCCCGACCACATTTGCACAGAGATATTTTATATGCTTTCGTAAGGGCCAGAGAGAATCTTTGCATGTCATTAGAAATGGCAGCTCTGTTTTTGTCTGTCTATTTCTTCCTCACCACCACAACTTCAAAAAAAAATTCTTCTCACTTTGCAAAAGCTAAGGGTCATAATGAATTGGTGTTATTGTGGTTTATATAATTTCATTAAAAAATAAAGCAAATTGAAAGCGTGGTTTTTCTCTGCTTAGGTCACCACCGCCACAAGTAGTATGATCCGGTGGATCAAATCACATAAAGTGGATTATTACTAATTCTCAACCTAATACAATATTAATTTTTCGTATTGCCAACAATTATATAGTACCATAGCAAAATAATAATAGTTAATACATTTATGAAAATATTACTAAAATACCATTTCAGTTCCTATCATGTGCAAGATTAGGGTTTTTTTATATTTGATAATATTGTAATTTGAGCAAACTTCAATTTTAAACTCTTTAATTAATCCGCTGTGAGTTCAATAATCCATATGAGATATGTAATAATTCGTTCTTAAATGATGAGATAGAGATAAAATTTAAATCTTTTGAATCGGTATCGCCCTTTTTCATTAGATTAAAGGATCATTTTATATTTTTCATTTTTGTCGAATAAGAGTGGAAAAAAATTTTTTGGATATCAAATCAAATATGTTGACAGAAATCTTTTCAATTTCTTCAATATGTGCACTAATTTAACTAAACCCACTAAATACAATCCCAAGAGCTAGAACTTGCACTAATATTGACATTTTAACATTTTGATTTCAACATCGACTCTAACGGGATCATCTGAATACATTTTAACATTTCAATGTCAAACGGAAAAAGAAAAAAGAAGACCAAAACAGAGAAATAAGATCAAAGAAAGAGAAAAGGCATTTTAAGTGAAGCAGAAGAATGTTTTTCGTCATTGTTGGAATTGGAATTACAAAGCTGTTGTCTTCTTCTTCCTTCTCTTGAACTTGAACTCACAATTGCAGGAAGCACCATCTCCATTGAAGCTCCAACAAGATATCTTTGTGTAAGATTTTGACATGTATTGCAAAGAAAGCATCTAATATGCCTAAGAGCCAAAAAGTTAGCTCCATGAACCCATTTATCACATTTTCTACAAAGAAATGCATCATCTGCTTGGCAATATAAATAAGCCCTCGACCCACATAGTTCACAACAAATCCTATCCTCCTCTTGGCTATGGCAGAAACCTACTTTGTTTTTATCATCTCTTTCTTCTATGCCTCTGCACATTTTTTCTTTCTGCTTTGAAGAAACTCTAGCTTGTTCCAATATGAGCAATTACAATGTATTGGAGATTGGAGTTTGGAGGGAGAAGAGGGTCAAGAAAGGCCTATTTATATAGAAAAAAAAAAAATAATACTAATGTTCACAATGTAAATTCCTGGAAATAGAATTCTGGACAGAACAGAACATATGAGAGATGAGAGGTTGCTAAAGGACAAATTAAGATGTCACTATTCTTCAATCTTATTTTAGATTAAATCTCCTATAGTACACCCTTTATTTATTTATTTATTTATCTATTTAGGCTATTCACAAGGTTTTGTCACGCTAAAGTTTGGAATTTGAATTTGTGGTTGAGAAAAATTTACTAGTATAAAGTTTTCTAAAAAAGAATCTGAAAAGAAAAAGAAAAAAAGAAAAAGAAATGTGGGTTTTGATTAATTGTACTTAAGAAGAATTGTGACTGACTCCACAAAAAATATGACAAGGCAGAAGAGGATAAAAACATGATTAAGCTAGAAGCTTTTATTAGATGCTTGGAGGGAAAGAATTGCCATGCAATGAACCATGATTTTTGCAGTTGAGTGGTTACAAAGTCAATTTGGGTTACTGAAGAAGCAAGAGGGAAAGAGGGTCTTGTCTTTTGGTTTCTATGGCTAAGAATTAAAGCTCTTTCTCTCGCTGGAACCCCACCATCACATAGCTTACATTTGCATAGATGATATGCCAACTACTAGCCTTCTTAGGCCATGTTTGGTTGGAATCAAAAAGAGAGGGGAAATAAATTAATGTTTGTTTAACTTGAGTGAAATTTGGAAATTTAATTTCTGATGAATGCTTTATAAATTATTATCTAAGTTTTCTTCATTATTCAGGTAAATAGTAAGAATGTGTTCTCCCATAGTTTTTTAATAAAAAAGCTAAATGTTATTTTATAGTATTAGTTAATTCAAAAGTTAAAATAATATTTTATAAAAAATTAATTTATATAATATTTAACGTGTAGCGTTTTATGAAAAATTATTCAAATAATTAATAACTAAACGTTACTAAATTGAAAGAATTAATAACATTTTACCGAACATAACATAAATCTACTTGACCTATCATTATTGAAAGAATTATATCCGAATGTTATTCAAGATTTAGTATGTATTAACCTAAATTGCATAAAAGGATAGGAAAACCATGTTATAAAAAGGAAAAAGAAAAATTTACCATTTTTTTTTTAGATTGTATAATTCATTTTTGTACTCTTTTTCTATGTACCAAACAGAGCACTAGAATTGATTTGACTCAATTTTCTTTTAGAAACATGCGTTTAGTGATGAGTTTTGCTAGAAAAGAAGCATAGTTCTTGGAGCGAGGAAGTACGTGGAGATTGGGGAGTGGAATGGCTGTCCTTCTCCACATGTTTGTTGAGCGTTGGTATATTAGTCCACCTGTATGGTTGAGACGTCAAAGCTTCGGAAGTAGTTGTTGTTGTTATTATTATATTATATCCCAAGTTTTGAGTTGGAGGCCATTAATTAACGTTGGAATATTCTTGAAAATAGATTCTTCTTGTGGACAAAATAAGCCTTCACTTTGTTTTGTTCAAAGCCGTTGGTTTGGTTTCCAATTAATATGGTGTAAATTTGAAGTTATTAAAAAAAATATATTTATTATTTACTTTTATATTTATTAAAAAATTAAAATTTACTACAAATCCAATTTTAATTTTATAGCACCTTAAATTTTATAGATGAACGTGTAAATTTTTATAATTTAAGTATATATTTTTAATTTTTATATATTCACAGAGTGAATATATATTTTTGACTGGTTTTTTTTTTCCCCTAATGAAACAGTATTTAAGCACCGTGGTATTTTTAAGTTCGATAGACCTTCGAATTAAGCTAAGTCTTTGATAGATGTTTGATGTGGTTGTGCTATTTAATATTATTTAATCTGGATTTTCTATTCTCTTCATATCAAAAATAAAAAATTGAAATAGGGACTAAATATTTTTTGCCCTTTAATTTTTTTTTTTTTGTTATTGTCTTTGAATTTGTCTAATAAATTAATTATTTTGATAATTATTAATTATTTTAGTAACATTTAACAGTTAACTGTTTAAATAGCATTTTATAAAACGTTAAAAGCTAAACATTATATGAGTTAATTTTTCATAAAACGCTACTTTAATCTCTAAAAATTAATATAAATTTTATATTATTTAATAATTTTTAATTAATATTTAATATTTTTATCTGTGAAAATTATAAAAACTACTAAAACAATTGTTGCGGCACATGACCTTTGTCCCAGGTAGGGATTTCCTCTTACTAAAATGACATGCAATATGGTTGATTGATATAACGTACAAATTAGAATTTATGACATTGTTGCCCCTATTTATGTATTCGCTTAATTATTCAACACGTGGAGTGCCTCGTTTATATATTGCGATTTTGTGTTCTTAACGCTTTATACTTGCTTGCAAATAGTTACGAGTTTCTAGATAAAGTGTTCAATCCTGAGATTTCTTTTATCTAATATTATTATTTAATATATTTTATTATTATATATTAATATATCTCATTCTATTTATTAACCATCAAATTAATAAAAATATTTTTCTTAAAAAAAGTAAAATTATTTCTTAACGTACATTGAAAAAAAATAATTTTTTTAAAAAAATTCCATTGTGATTAGTTCATCCATGAATAAATATGTAGTGTTTTATTTTTTTAAAAATAATAATATTTGAAATTTATTGTTTTAACTTTTAAATATTTTTTAATAAATATAATATCTCTAGATACTTATCATATTTAGGTATTTCACATCCCTTAAGAAAATTATTTAATTTATTTAAATTATAATAAATAATTGAGTGAATCTCCTATTACTCTTAATTTATAATATTCAAAAATCAAATTTAATTTTCTATTAATTATAGAAAAAAACACTCTATAGTAATAGAGAGATTTTGAGAACATAAAAAAATAATAGTAAATAAAGAGCGTTAGACGAAATCATTGTTGGTCATAAAAAATAATAAAAAAAATTTATTATTTATTAAATTTATAAATGTGATAAATATTTAAAAAGAAAGGAGTAATAAGTTTGACTATTGTCATTAATTAACTCTTCCTATAAGCAAAATTAAGATATCAGTTTTTAATTTTTCAAAAAAAAACTATGTTTTAATTAATATTTGATTATAGTTTTATTAATTCAAGAATAATATCATTTAATTTTCATACATATTAACACAAAGGTATATTATAAAAAAACAAAGAAAAAAAATTATAATTTAACTATATTAAGTAAAATTTTTTAATATGTTTGCAAGTGAAATTAGGATAAAAATTATAAAAATAGAGTATAAATGATACATGACAAAATATATTTAAAATCGTATAAAGATTTAAATGTTTAATTGGTTAAACTTGTACAAATTATTCACATTTATAATAATTGATTAAATTTATTAATAATTATTAATTTAAATATCTACGGTGATCATAGGTTCGAATCGATTAAAATTGAATTAAATAAAAGTGTTGCACATCATATGAATGGTTTTAAATTAATATTTTATTTATAATTTGATGTATTTTTTAAAGGAAAATTCAAAGTTTCGTGTTTGAACAATTATCTAGATTATCATATCTAAGTGGTGATTTGGTGAATCGTAACCTTTCATTTAATGCCACCATTTGTGATTATAAGGTTGCACAGCACAGGCACACGAGTCACACGGACAGGGTGTTAGCTAACCGGCCTCAAAAAGCAAACCCTACGTGTCTTCTGCTCATAACAGCTCCGCCATACTTTCTTTCTAATCCAAAGCCGGCCAGGGAGATAAAAAGTCAATGTTTTACTTTTACTCAGACTTAATTGCACCGAAATCCCTTATTTGTTATGAAATTTGAAAAAGATCCCTAACTATCCAACTTTTTACAATTCCTTCCAAAGTGTCTTATTTAATTCCCTTCTATATTCCGTAGCGTGAGGGATTCAAATTTTAACGTATGCTATTAGAACATTTCACATGTTCCAAGCGTATGATTCTAAAGTTTTTGCGTTCAATTTTGACTATTTTATAATCTTTAATTCATGAAGATATAAACAAATTGGAACAATTGTCAATTTGGTCCTTATACTTAAGAGATAGACAAATTAGTCCACTTTTTGAGTTAGATAGACTAGGCATATAATACTAAATTAAAAATTTAATCAAAGAAGAGTTGAGTTTTCTCTAAATTAATTAACAAAATTTGAACAATAATCATATGGAGCATTATGCTTAGATAAGGGTGGCCATTAGTTAGATTTGGATTGTCATCTAAATACGTTTTAGTCCCTCAATTCCAAAAGTTTTATTCAAATATATCCAAAGTTTTAATCGATCTTTCGTTACTCCTTCGATGAATGCAAGATTGACGTCTAACAAGTGCCATGACCACCAAATGTTGATAGAATTACTTTATTGATTTTATTTAGTCTTTCCACGTGAGATTTACAAATTTATTGTTTTCTTTTTATATTTATTAATCATTGCTATTCTCAACTTACAAATTTTAAATTAAATCTTTCTTACACCATATCAATCCACAGAAAATATTAAAAAAAAAAAAACACGATTAGTGAAATATGAATATGATCCATTTAATAATTATATTAAATATTTAAATATAAAAATTAATCTTTTAATTAAATGGGTATATACAAATTAGAAATACGAAATGTATAACACATAATTTCTATAATCCTTTAAAAATTTATATTTTATCTTTAAAACAGACGAATTAATCTTTAATACATTCATTCATAACAATCTCATTTACACGTTATGTTGCACAGATATAAAAATAAAGAAACACGAAAATGATATGAAAAAATCGATTTTAAAATATAATTTTACATGAAAAATAATATTTTATAAAAAAAAATACACCTGCTTGAACTGTAAAAAAGCTCATGGTTAGACGAACCGTGTTTCGATCTCGTCACTCCTTTTGACACCCTACGTTACATATATCTAGGAATCAGAAGAACACAGTAGTGACACCAAAATCTATCACTTCATTATTGATTACTGACAGATGTAACATGCGTCCAGAAATCCTAGAACGACGTAGTAGTGACATCAAAATATGTCACGTCTCAAAGGAGATGAGACAGTAATTTCAAGTCCAACGTGATTTAACATACACATAGAAAAGGACAAAACAATTCAATCATCTACAGACAACAACCATATGAGAATTGATAAACACACAAATGATGTTCATTGTACGTGGCTATTCCTTTTAACAAGCATCTACACGTTGCTTAACTGTCTAACACACTTTAGTATGTGATTGACATCAACTACTTTTATCAAGAGAAGCATCATTAGACATTAACATGGTATTATGGGCCACGTAGCAAGAATTATTATTTTTTTTTAATAATATTCATTAAATTAATAAAAATAATTAAAATGTGAAAAATATAAAATAAGAAACGCGTTTTATTGAACGGATAAAAATTTTTCCGCTTGGAAAAAATTACATCTCTTGATTTTATATATATAAAAAGAAAAACTCAAATTCTGCGTAGCCTCATAGTTTTAGGAATATGTGTTTTAGGAACAATGTATTTACATAATAATTAGTTCATATTGTATCATAATACCCAAGTCTTTATTTTATTTTCCATTTTTGCCAAAAATTTTATTCAAGTTTCTGACTTTTCGTCAAGATGGCACTCTCAATTGTGATCAAGGATGTAATTGTAAAACATAAAACTAATTTCATTCTTTTTTGAATATAGTATCTTATTGTTGAATAAATAGAATAAAAATAAAACTTCAAAATGTCATTTGAATATTAATTTATATTTACATTTAGTAAGGAACACATTTATAAATTTAGAAATATGATATTTGAAATGAATTATTAATTTTTCATTAAATGAAAAATAATGTAGCTATATTTAACAATAAAAAAAATTATAAGAATTTAGATTTTTTTTTTTTACTATTAACATATAGATTATATGAAAATAAAATACCTAATTGAAATTTTATGCTATGTTTTGAATTTTTTTAGTAAGTAACAAAAATTTATTATTAAATTATTAATTAGTATATTTATTTTAAAAATTACAAATTTAATTTGTGCAACATCAATTAGGTAAACTAATGGAGTTTTTTTCAAAAAAAATTATTTTATAAAATTTATATTAGTGACAATTTAAAGATGGATAGAAGTACTTTTTTATTTGCAATTTCGTCCTGGACTACAATTAAATTATAATGAAATTACAAAGATCTCTAAAATCTGGGATATTTTGATATATTAGGTCTTTATACATCTATATTAATGCTAAAACAAAGAAAAAGTGTTTCATATTCTCATAAAACAGCTTTTTTTTTTAATTTCTTTTAAACAATTTTTAGTTTCTAAATACCTTTATAATAACTAATTAATTTTTTTAATTAACATTTCATTAAAAATTTCAAATCAATACAAATAATACCAGGAGGGCACATAGAACAAAATTATTGTAATTAAAATAATTATTATTTATTTATCTAACAAGAAATCCTAATAAAAATTGGAATGTAAACTTGAAAACTTAATAGATTTTTAAGTAGTTGGCCAGACAAACTCTTTGAATCTAATTATTCGTGAACTAATTGCTTATTAAAAATACAAAATTTGAACTACTAAATGCAATGGAGGAATATGTTGCACTTTTGCTTATTATTATTTTATATTTGTTTTTTACAAGACAGTGGAATGATAAAAAAAAATTATTACAAAATCACAAAAACAAAAATATAAAAGCTATAGAGATGGAAATATTTACATAAATCAACAACATATCATGACCAATTTATTTAATAAGCATGGTTAAAAAAACTAGGTTTAATATTATAAATTAATAATATCAGTAATAGGTCATTTAATTAATTTTGCATTATTTACCCTTTATTTTTTCCTTTCACGTGAAATAAATTAATAATCCAATTTGATACTATATTACTTAATATTATAAATAAATACAGAGAACGAGCAAATAATGACTAAAAACAGTATGCAATGCACATTATAGAAAAACTAGTCATTTTAAAGGGACTTAAACTTACAAAATTATTCTTAACTTTGTGATTTATTGCAAAATTAATCTATTTTGACCTTTGAATTATGAGCATCCAGTTTTGAGATTTAAATATATTTACACCCTAAATTCAAAAATCACCTAAATTTTTGAATAAAATATTATATTCATGAAACCACCAATTTCCTTTGGATTAACTTGACCCAAAGACTAAAACGCAGCGTAACAACAGTTTGTTTTCTGTTTTTAGGGGAAAAAGAAGAGAGAAAAAAAAAAAAAAGAAGACAATACTACTATATCTTGATTTGATTTGCAATTTGCTCAGTAACTGCTTTCTTGACCTTCATACATATTCCTTAGAGCTCAGAAGATTCCTTCCAAGTTTGTCATTCTAAGAAGCACTCAAGATCATGGAGCCAATGAATCTCATACAATTGGATTGTTTCAAGAAGAGAATTGGGTTGATGCTGGTTGTATTTACTGCATTGGGTCGTGGAAGAAGGAACCAAGGACGGTGTCGTGGTCATATCCGCAATGGGAAGTCTCAAAGAATAGTTACTGGTTCAAGATCAGAATCTATTAAGAGAAGCATCGTTCAAGATCATGGAAAGGATAATCACGCGGGCAAAGTGAGCGTAAGCGTGGTCATAGCAGTATTAGAAGTGGGCAGAAACCAACGAAGAAAAAGTGGGCATTGTTTTTGAAGCAAATATTCCCAAGTAACCCAAACTCTGTTATAAAATAATAAAAAAATAGGGAGAAGAATAAAGAGAATACAATAGTGTGTTTATTATCAATGAGAAATAACGTATATTAGTTATATGTCATACAGCTAATTTGATTGGTTATATTTTAAATATAATATTTCGTGTATTTCTTTTTCTATAGTATGGTGGAAAGGAAGTGAGATCTAACGATTGATTTGATATTAGGTGAGCGGCCGTACTATGATCGTTCGGGAGACATGGCCCACGCGCTATACACAAGAATGAATTATTATGCAGTCAGTAAACTATTTTTGCGAACAGCCTATCAAATCAGATCACATTTTTTTATAAATATTTTATTATTAGTAAAATGCATTTATTTATCTTTTATATTTTATTGATTGAATCTTGATAAAAGATAAAGTCTATGAGACAATACTATTTTACAAAATAAATTATAATATGATTATAATTATGAGTTTTATATTTGCATTAAAGCAATGTCTTTAAATATTTTCGGTCGATGTTCTCCTCATTATTGGATAATGATTAGATCCAATAATAAGTAGACCTATTGAGATTGATACATATTAAGTTTTTTTCTTAGAGAAACAGTTGTACTTATAAGCTGAGATATATGTAATATCTAGAACGAATATATATGTGCTTATTATTTAAATAAATCCACTCAATTGATTTGTATGAGAATTTCATATAGAGAGTTACCTATGTCTATAGAATACTCAAGTGATGGTTGTATAAGTGATCTTTTGACTTTAGATTACTAAGCTATCTTCTTATATAGAAATGATTATGTTTTGACCTGCATGAGAATTTCATATGGAGAATTTCATATGGAGAATTACCTATGTCTATAGAATACTCAAGTGATGATTGTCAAAGTGATCTTTTGACTTTAGATTACTAAGCTATCTTATATGGAGATGATTATGTTTTGATTCTTTTTTTACATTATTTATTACATGAATAATAAGCCATGATTAATTGGATACAGTAGGAACTTATGGAGATACTTGTGTAATTAAGAGATGATTCATCACTCTAGGTAAATTAGAAAAAATGTTCTAATTGTCCTCTACTAGTATTGATTAACAAATCATTGCACAAGGTAAAATGAAATTAGCAAATTAAATTTGAAATTTCATTCAACTGATCAATGACTAAGATTAAGAGAACTAATATGATTTAGTAAAACAGACACACTTCATGTCTAATTACTGAATCAGAACATTAATGATAAAAGGATATTAATTGTACTCATAAATCATGCACTGAAATATTAAGTCAAACTACTTTCACTTTTCAGATATTTGGGTAGTCCTAATATGTTGCTAGACAATATACTTGGCTTTTAAATATTAATTAATTAATTAAATTTATATTTATTGTCAATATATTTGGAACTTAAAATGTTACACATATAAAAATGAATATGAGAAAGTGAAAAAGAGAAATTGAGTCACACACATATATATGTAAAATAATAAAAAAAAAGGGAGAAAAATAAATGGAGAATAGAGAGAATACGAGAGTATGTTTATTATTAATGAAAAGTCACAGACACACATATATATAGTTAATTATATAAGAGGAATCCTAATAGAGTCCTACGTAAATAAATAAGAAAGATAGAGTTTGCATAATAATACAAACTTCTAGTTCAACATCCACTTATTTCATAATAAACTATGGTTTAGTTCCTTTGATTAAGTTAATTCAAGGATAACTAATAGATTACATTAATATCATATTTTATTTAAAACTTTCGATTATTTTCTAAATTTAGGGTGGTAATATATTTAAATTTTAAATTTGAAGTATCAGAGTAAAATAAAGTAATTTTGTAATAAGTCATTAAATTCAGGATAATTTTGTAATTTATGCTGCTTTATATTCTATATTAATATTAATAATTTAAAAAATTTAAAAAATTAGATCAGTAAAACTAAAATTATATGTCCGTGAGTAACGCTGGAACACAACTAGGATAATACCTCCGGGATGAGTTCAGTAAGAAATGAAAAAAATAAAATAAAAAATTATAATTACTTAAAATAGAAAAATTATAATCAATACATATAGAAAATATAATTTAAAAAAATTTAAGAAGTATATGCACGTCTTTTATCTGCTCTAACTTTCTATAAAAATTCATTTAATAGAGTTCATAAATGTAATAATTATTTTTAGTATAATTCTCTTATTTTTTAAACATAATTTTTATTAATAAAAATAAAAGAAAAATTTTTGGAATAATGGAGTATAGATAACCTGACCACTAAGTCCAAGACCGGGCAATAATTAATATTTCATTTTGAGAACACCAAGAGCCATATTTATTTATAAGAATCATAATCAATAGTTAATTAGTATTTTAATTAGGTTATGTTCGACAATAGCTTTTTGAGTAAATTTTATAATTTTGACACGTCAAAACGCTAAACACTACTTTAATATATTGCAATATTAAAAATTAAGAAATCAAATCCAGACAATAACATTATTTTATTTAAAAAAAATTTCTATATATTGTTAAATATAAATTCAAATAGTCTTAAACTGTCATGTAACTACATAGGTATTAAAATAATTAATATTTAAAATTTACATGTAAAACTATAGAATCAAATAAAATATCAAAACAACGGTGACACTATATTTTGTGAAATATAATAATTAAAAAGCAATTGGTCTTCCTCTCTTGCACTTTAGTGTAACGATACACTTTACAATATAACTATGGTTACACTTGTATAATTGTAAGTATGCTGATTCTTGTATAATTACAATTGTACCAATTCTGTTTCTTTTCCAAATTTCAACTGTTGTTCCAATCAAGGATGGCCATCTTCAAACAGGAACTGCAGACATCTTCTTTATTCATGATTGGTTGGAGAATTGTCTTTTAATTTACTTATTGCAGAGATATCATTTGCTTCATGATGAAGATCATGTCAAATGTAGAAAGAATGGTAGTCTATAAATCAATATATACCTGCAGTCTGAAAAGTGAAAAATTTTATAGTTTCTCACCAAGAATATGCGTTAAATAACTTGATAAAAACGAAACAAGAAGCAACTCTATTGACCTTAAGATCATCGCAGCGTCCTGATGGATGTTCTAGAATTGAGAACAATTGTTATTCTTGCTTCTATAATGGATACCGTTTATTGCTTCACAGATTCATGAATAACAATTATCATGCTGCAGAATAACTAAGCCACGAGGAGGAGACTCAAAAACATGATTCCCAGAGCTAGAGTTGAGCCATCATGTGCCAGCCAATCTGAACACAAATTCGATTCCCTATAAATATGCGAAAGACGGACCTCCCATCTTCTGCGAAGCATCTGCCGGATGTTCAACACCAGATTAGAAACCGGAGAAGGAGTAGTAACTCACCGATGAATCAATGAAACAGCTCGAGCATTATCCAGCTCCACTAGTAAGTGCCGTACCCCCTTTAACCCAAGCCAGCTGCAAACCCAGGAAAAGGCCCTAAGGCTCCGCCATAATAACTGAACAGCTACCCAAATTACAAGCAAAACCAAAACACCATCCCATTGCAGCATTTCTGATATCACCACCTGCAGAAGCTTTATTAGACTGAATAATACGCAAGCCGTCACAGTTAAGCTTGAACCAACCTTCAGCCGATTCGCAACACTTTATCTTGCTGCGAAGCCAGAATATTACTAACAAAATTACAAACCATCTTTGCATATTAATTGGCCGACCCTCCTATGGGGCAAGAATAATTTTAATAATTTTATTTTCTTTAATAACGCCATTAGTTATGAAAATGGTATTTTTTTATGTTAAAAGAAGGCTTAATCACAAAAAAGAAAAAATAAATAAATATTGAACTTCTAAGTATTTCTTTTTTCGAATTTAACCAATATTTTTAATTTTATTAATCAATATTATATACTTTGTTTTTTTTATCAATTATAATCTCTATCCAAAATCTAATTTTGGTACAATCGAGTTATTCAGCTCCACGAGTGAAGAAATCTACTTGGCGAATCTTAGAATTGCTGATAGTGTCAGTTGCTTACTAAGTATCAATCAAGAGTCAGTTATTTGTAAACCTGTATTAAATTTTTTTAAGCTTGTGGTAGAATAGGAAGGAGATTATATCTGTAATAATATCTTCCAATTTAGGGATTCTAAAAATAAGGATGAACGACCGCATGGATGTGATCTGTTGCGTTGTAGAGCCAAACTAATGATTAAATAATTAACAAACTAATATAATCCTAAAGGAGCCGTAATTGAAAAGGAAAAATAAATTTGAGATAGTAATTGACAAAATTAAAAATGTTGGCTAAATTTGCTAAGAATGTCCAAATTTATATTCTTTTAAGAGCCGGTTTGGAACAAATGAATTTCATAAAATTTTATAAAATTCATTTAAAAATTCAAAATTGTGTTTGAAATGAAAAAAAATATAGATTTAAATTTTATGAATTGAATTCTATGGAATTGGATTAGTTTAATTCAAATCCTATTAAAATTATTAAAATTTGTAAATGAATTGCGTGTATTAATCCACTAATATTTATATTGACTGAGCTGCCCCTTCACTCAAATATTATTGATTAAACTGTCATAATTTATTTTTTTTAATATTTTTTTAAAGAGTATAAAGTTACTATTGTGTATGACTAATCTAGAATTTTTAATTTTGAATATATTTTAATCTATTAATAAAAATAAAATTTAAACATTTGCAAGGATATAAAATTTGAAATTTTAAAATTTAATTAATTAATTGCGGTGGAATATGAGTGATTTATTTATATTAATATTTTTGTTAAATTATTATGTCAAGATTATTTTAGAAAATAAAGACAAATGAATTTTCATTTAAGAATTATTTCAAATATAATTTTGTGAAATTCAATTGAATTTCTTATTTTAAATTATAGCACATCAAACATGATAAATTCATTTACAAATGAATTCTACAATAATTATTCATTTGTTCCAAACCGTACCTTAGCTTTAAAAAAATCTCTGAAAATTTCATTTCCTCCTAAAATATAATGGCGAATTTTAAATTATGACGTAAAACATATAGCATCTACGTTTATAATTTAGCAAGCTCCATATATAATATATTTCTCATTTTTAATTTCTCAAATTATTCCCTGTAAAAGAAAAACAGCATCCATATTTTTAGATATTTTGGTAAAGTGAATAAAAACAAGAAAAATAAAAATATTATTTTAACCATTCAACTTTGAAGAAACAAATATACCGACTCATAGCCTAATATTAAATGCATTTACAACCTGATAATAGATCCAAGTTCATATTCCCTCTCTCCAATGTTAAAAAAAAATATATATTATTAGCCACGGTTTTGAATTGATCTCTCATATTCCATCAATACTAAAATGGTTGTGTTCGGCAACAGTGTTTTAAACAACTTTTAGCGTTTAGATTAAATGTTAACTCATATAACATTTTGTTTTTAACGTTTTATGAGAAATTAGATTCTAATCACTACAGCTAACAATTGATAAATTAGTTTATTTTACTGTACACGCGGTGAAATAAGTTGTAAGTGTTTCACTTTTTCCCAAATTAAAAAATTCTATTGTTAAGTCAAGTGGTTAGTGGACAGGGTATACGGAATCCAAATTTCAAATGGTAAAAAAATTTTCAAATTAACATTATATTGATTTAAAATGTATATAGTAATTAAAAATGTGTAAAATTATATTAATATATCTAATTTTACATATTGAAGTGTCCTTTTTTTTTTTTTTTTCCTTGTAATTACGGAAAGGAGAAATGGAAGGATTGAAAGTGAGACTATTATGGCCATGCTAAGCCTGAAATCCCGCAAATTAAAATTTTTAATAAATACTCTCTCCTTTTTATTTTATTTAAATGATTTGACAAAATACGTATATTAAGAATTTAGTCAATAAAAATTATTTTATTATTGTTTACCCTTAGCTAATTAATATATTAATAAAAGTCTTTCATCTAAGATATCAAAGACTACCTGTAGAGAAAGGAAGATCAATTCTGCTTATAGTTTTATTACTTCAAGAGCCCCTTTCTTTTGAGAATAATTTTATATATAGGGCTCTTTCTTGAGACCTAAGTCAGTATTTATTTAAGAATTATTTTATCCAAGTCAGTATTTAAGAATAATTTTCATGACATATTAAAAGTCAAACATTACATGAGTTAACTTTTCACAAAATCTTACTTTAATATTTAAAAATTAGTTTAAAGATTATATTATCAAATACTATAAACAGTAATGTTTAACGTTTTGACCGGTCAAAGTGCTAAAAAAAAAGGCGGTTGCATAACACAACCTAAGCTATTTAATTAGTTATATAATGACTTAGCCAAGGTTGAATTAACAAATTTCCGTTGTTTTCTAGTTTGTTAGTAGATGGCTCATTTATTTTAGGCGATATGCGTTTTGGTGTAATAATAAATATTATGCGTGTAATAATAATAAATAATCTATAATATATGTAATTATAATAATTATTTATATAATATTTATAATTAGCTTAAAAAGTTTTGAACAACACGGACATGTCGAGCTGATGATAAAAAAAGAAAAATGGAATAGTTAGGCTGAACATGGTGGTGTTGACCTATAGAGTGGAAGCCTGATTTCCAACACGCCCTGTAAGAAATCAGAAATCAGTGTGAAGGTCGTGTTGCTCTATGGAAGTTTTACTCTTGATAAACACAAGAATGTCGTTTCTCCCTTTGGTAGTGGTTCTTGGAACACGCTCATGTTGGAAATAAATCCATCTTCTGCGCATCTATTTGCACTTGATAACTTTTTAGCTTATGTTGGAAAAAAAAAAATGAAGTAAAATAATAAAAAGAATGAATAATGAAAGAAGAAATTGAATATCTAAAGTCGTAGGTCTTCAAATTGAAATCTGTTTGATCCATTGGAAAGATAAAACAGAGCTCTACAGATATCTAAGAGGCATAAAAATCCAGTTCAGCTTCAAAATTGATCAAAAGCAGCTCTGAATACAGAACAAATGTTCAGTTTGAGCATGCACAACATGTTTTATTATTTAAATCATATCTACAGCTCTATATGTCAAAACAAACCCAGCCTAGGCCCATTTGAACCTTAATAGAGCAACTCGTCTATTGCAAAGAAAAAAAAAAAAAAAAAAAGAGGAAAGCTTTTTATACAGAAGAAAAGGGAAGAAAGCTTTTATATGGAAAAGAACGTAGACATTTTGGTGGAATAATCTTTAATTACAATGAGCCAAAAACGTTTTCCCTTATAACATTTCCTTAAATATTCCCTCCATTTTGGACATTAACTGTTGAATAAATGTGGTTTTGTGAGTCTCTTGTGTGAGTTGGCTCCATCACAATCAATACAAATTAGGTAACAAATGAAAAGAATATTCAATTGAACTGTCACTTCTCTATATAGAAATAAAATTTTCTATTTCCTTAGACAGAGAAGATTGAAGTATAATTTATGGAAATAGACTTGAACATTTGTATAGACATCTATTGGGATAAATAAATAAATTCAAGAATTAAATATGGTTTTGGCTTCTATGCTATGCATTAATGAAGTCAAGCCAACTCTTGCAATACATCATCGTTTTGACATTTTCCTCTCCCCTTGATTTAACTTAGTACGCCGTACATAGCTCCTTTGAAACAAAAGCAAACGTTTTCTGAAATAAAAATTTAAATGCATCAAGTAAAATTTTGAGCTGAAGATAAACTTGTTTGAAAGAAAAACATTTCTCTCGCCATTTTCCGCTTGCAAGTTGCACTGATTCGTCTACCCAGAAACGTCACCCTTTGAGCCGTAAATAAGATGTATCCGCACAGGAAAAGTAAACCCTTATCCTTACTTTACAGTCGCGTTCCCAAGACCCCAGCCACCTCAACTTCTCTCTCTCCTAAAATGCCATCCGCCACCACCGCCAAATCCCTTGCACTCTGCCCTTCGCGGTTCAAAGATGTTCTCTTAGCTATCTCCCTCCTCTTAATCCTCCACCTTCTCTTTCGCGCTCCACCGGCACCAGATTCAGATTCACGCGCCGCCATTACAGGTTCAAACCATAGTCAGACCAGGCGCCGTCATCTTCTCTTCTCCATTGCCTCCTCTGCTTCCTCTTTCCCTCGCCGCGCGTCCTACCTCCGCCTCTGGTATAACCGCAGCTCTACTCGGGCATTTGCATTCCTTGACGCGAACTCTTCCATCTCCAATGATCCCACTCTTCCTCCAGTGATCCTGTCCAAGGACACTTCTCGCTTCCCCTACAGCTACAAGGGTGGCCTGAGGTCGGCGATTCGGGTTGCTCGTTTGGTGAAAGAGGCGGTTGACCTCGATCAACCGGATGTGCGGTGGTTTGTGTTTGGAGACGATGACACGGTTTTTCTAGTGGAAAATCTCGTAAAAACTCTGTCCAAGTATGATCATGATCAGTGGTATTATATAGGGAGCAATTCAGAGAGTTATGTGCAGAATGTGAGGTATTCATTCGATATGGCTTTTGGTGGCGGAGGTTTTGCAATTAGTTATTCACTGGGTAGGGTTTTGGCTAGGGTTATGGATTCGTGTTTGGTACGTTATGCCCATTTGTACGGCAGTGATGCTAGGATTTTCTCTTGCTTGGCAGAGTTGGGTGTTGGGTTGACTCATGAACCTGGGTTCCATCAGGCACGGTTTGGTCTTTCATCTCTTTGATTATGCACCTTTGCTATATGTTGAATTGAATCCTTTGATGGATACTAAATGAAATATTTGGTTGAGTTGGTAATCGATGTTTGATGATACAAAACCAGTTGTCTCACTAAATCAATCTCTCTTGATTTGTTCCTGAGTTTCGGTTCAATAAATTTAAGGTGGTTAAATCTTTTCAAGTCTGATTCTGGCAAAGTGAATTTTTACGAAGGAGAACATGGAGGTCAAGTGTTACTGCTTTGTTAGCAACTACTTCGTGGTTATGAGTTTCGGATTTGAGCATTTCTGTTTTTATTTAAATGTGCTAGCTCACTTTTTTGCAAATGATCTACTAGTAATATTGTTCTTCAGCTTTGATTTGAGGATTTGAGACTGTGAGTTTGAGAAGCTGATTTTCTTTCATATTTTGATTGAGCTAAATGACATGGTTAACATTATTATAATTTGATGCTTTCATTTTAACCCTGTCTTTGTTCCTGGTTTACGAGTTGAGTATGTTTTCTTGTCATATACACTAGGTTTCTTGGATTTTGGGAGACGGAATTGTGACTTTGGAGGGGATTTTTAAATTTAATTGATGTCTACCAGGTGGATATGCGGGGGAATTTGTTTGGCATGCTTTCTGCCCATCCATTGTCACCTTTGATATCCCTTCATCATTTAGATGCTGTAGACCCGCTCTTTCCTAGCATGAGCAAGGCTGTGGCTGCAGAACACCTTTTTGAAGCTGCTAATGTTGATCCTACCAGGATCTTACAGCAAACAGTTTGCTATGACCCTACAAGTAGATTGACTGTTTCAGTTGCATGGGGCTATTCTATTCAGGTGTTTGAAGGAAACGAACTTCTTCCAGATCTTCTTTCTCTTCAGAGGACCTTTAGACCATGGAGGAGAGCAGCAAATTCTGACAACAGTCTTTACATGTTTAATATGAGAGAATATCCTAGGGATCAGTGTAAAAGACCTCTTGTCTTCTTTATGGAAAGTGTTACATCTGGTGATGCTGGTGTTTGGAGCACTTACACCAGACACGGTTCTGGGGATTGCTCTAGAGCTGAAGCCATTATGAATCTGAAACATGTCAGAGTGTTTTCCCACATATTAGAACCTGATATTGAGCAGGTATTAACTTAATTGGTTTGGGCAATGTTGACTTCGAATAATTTGCTAGTTTCTCATCTTGAGTTTGATCTTATAATTTGCTAGTTTCTCATCTTGAGTTTGATCTTTTAGATGTTTCTTTTTATGTCACCTTTTGAACATCATTTCACCTTTGTTTCAGATGAAGGTTCCCCGTCGACAATGTTGTGACATTTATCCCTCATTTAATGAATCAATGGTTATTAGCATTAGACGCTGTGGGGTTGATGAACTGATTTCAATGGATTTCTAGCCTTTCCTGGGGATGACTACTATGCCAAAATGCAATTATACATTAAGAAGTTCTTGAAGCTTGAGCCAAATGGATCCTTGGCTGGTAAATTCTCTTCACTTGTGGATTATCTTGGATTCCCTCTCTTTTGCTTTCTTTCTCCTCCTTTAACTACCCCGATTTCTTAGGGAAGAATAACTGGTGATTGATCACTAAAATTACTTTTTCAAGCTTGTTTCATTTGTCAAATTTAATGCACTGTACATTGGTTATGTATGTATGTTGAGATGAATATCTTCTGTAAAGAATTGTGAGATTTGTGTTTCATGATATCACTTTCAGACATAATTACATTTTCATAGTAAGAATAACTAGGAGATATACCCACATTGTCATAACAAGTGATAACTTGATGGCACTTGAATGTATAAGTTATGTACGTGCTTATCATTGATAACATTTTAGCTGAGTTTCCATCCGTACCTTCTTTGACAACGTTTACGTTTACTGTTATTAAAATATAATACCTTAGTTTTAATTTTCTCTATTTTTTCCTGAAAAATTTGCAAGTCTGTGACCACTGAAGGGACATGATACTGCTGATGCATAATTGCAGCACGCCAATATAATGTTTCTTGGACTTAACTGGAGTTGAATGGCATAAAGAAAGATGCGTTTGATACTCGATTTGCCATTACTCTTGAAAAGCACTGGATGTGCTTGCATAATTTTTTTTTTTTTTTTTCTGTTACTGGAGACATTTTTCAGGGAGATAAGGAATAGTTAAGAACGTATTTATCGATAGAAAAAGGATTTCTTCTGGTTTTTCTGTTTATCCAATTTGAAATAGACTTTTCGAGAATTAGTTTTCCTAGTTCCTTAAGTTTATTTTCAAGTTTGGTATTAGATGCCACTATTACCTTCCCATGAATATACTGATCTGGAATTTGGTCCAATCTCTCATATGATCACACTTCTATCATAATGTTGTTATTTCTACAGCAATCACCTTTTGCATTATGTTGTTTCTTTACTATCCAACGTTCAGTCATACATTGTACCCAACTAAATCACAGTTCTGTAAGACGTGTCCTTATTATATGTTGATATTTTGCAGTTTCATAACACTTCAGTAACAATACTCCAGTTCGTCCAATCCACTTTAATCCGATGGTCAACACCCACCTTGCTTCATCCATTTCTTTGAACAGTAGATCCTAGATATATAAAATGTGTCTTTGAGGCACTACACTCTGTCTTGGCAACTGCATTTTGACTCGTACTCCTCTTGTTACTAAATTTGCAATGCGTACTCTTTTTTTTTCCCCCAAAGTTCTCTGAACTCTGAAGTTCTAACTTTTGTTGACTGCAGCTTGCGTCTGTCAATTAAAATGATGGCATCTGCAAACGTCATGTGCAAAGGTATAATAGAAACCAGAGTTTTTCAAAATTGAATTGAAAATTGGAAGCATCTTTAACTGTTGAGTTTAGTTTTCTGCATTTCCTTTTCAAGTTTAGAGAAGTGGCTATTTGTTTTGCCTAATTTAATTGAAAACTAAGAACATGTTTCTTTTTGTTCAATTATGAAATTCATAAATTTTTTTTTTTTTTTGAATTTTCATGGATAAAGTGAAAAGTCATTTTATCTATGTAATTGCCCCCATAACTTTGGAAAAAAGGACTTATAGCTGATCAAAACTAGTTTTTGATTAAGGTGCTGTGTTGAGTATAAATGCCACCTTAATGCTTATCACTAGTTTAAACTACATGGAAATTTTGATTCCTAATTCAGCAAGGAATATGGAAGTTTCTGATCAACATTGGTTGAGAATGTATGATTACATTTTTCTCATAATATTTGTAAGGATGAGATGATTTTGAAAGGTTCTTGAGTTGGATTGCTTGTATGACGCTGGTTCTCTATTTGTTCTTTTCAGGAGAGAGGCATGATTGAGAGGTGAAGAGCATCCTTATCCTCAAGCAATTTGTCTTTAGTCTGCAACAAATGCTAATTAATTGCTTGCCAGCTATGATGCGTGGAAACTTTTAGTCATGGGCATTTCTGCGTTGTGGAAACATTTCCGCGTGTCCGTTTCCCGGTACAAACCACCATTTTTCTGTGTAAAATATATTTTAAATATCGATTCCCTGTGATGTTTCCATGTTTCCTCATTTCCATGTTTCCTCGTTTAATTTTTTCCGTGCCCATGCAACATAGTTTCCCAGCAATAGTTTCCAATGGGCATTCCTCCGAAAAGTTTGATAAAAGGGGTGATGCAAGTATACTATCAGTCGACAAGAATGAGCACCTGACATATCACTGACTGTGAGTGTTTAACAATTTGATGTCTGTTTCATATTGGATTGCATTCATTTTGTGAAATGCGACTTGCAGCTGCTTTTTGTGAGCTTATGTATATAATGAAATTTATGATTTACACCAATGATAATAGTCTCAGATGGTATACCTATGCAAAGTTTGTGAAAAGATCTTGAAATTGACATCAGAAGGGACAAAAAATTGGTTTCTTCATGCCTTGCTGATATACCGGATTTCTTATTTTTCTTGCATTGTTTGGAATAGCTTCCAATCCATCTTTAGGCACTTCTTTGAATCATGTGTACATCCCACAATTTTTGGTGAGCTTGAAAGGATTTTTTATTTTCAACTGAAAATTGTGCTCTTGTTATGTACACGTGTGTGTGTGTGTGTGTGTGTGTGTGTGGTTATGTTAGATTCAGGAACTTATGTTAGTTTTATAAACTTTGTCGGATATCTTTTCTTACTGATTAAACATTAGCATTTATTGAATAAATCATTAATTCAATGGAGAATAATAATTTTGGTTTGGAAATATTATACAATTTTTTGAAAGCACACTTATGTTTGTTTAACACTCGCTCGTCTCGCTGACAATCGCTCAGATGCCCTTCAATGGCTGTTCAGACATGTCCCCCCCTTTATATCCTTGCTCTACTATCTCTCATCTCCATCGGCGACATGTGCCTTGTATTCCATGACATGGAGATTAATAAAATCTGTCTCTACTACCTTCTCATTCGTTAATACCATCATGATCTTGTTTCCATAATTGGTGAAATTGTTCCAAGAGCTCATAGGTGAAATTGTAATCAAGCATTTGGTTTAGTGCTTAGAAGGTAACAATTCATCTTTTATTATGAAGCTTTTTCTACCATGTACAAGACGAACTCTGAAAATTCTGTAGGTTTACTTTCTTTCAATTTCGGAGATGAGTTAAGGTTGCTGAGCGTAGAATAAAAGGAATCAACAATGCATCAACGAGCATTAGCATTGAGAACTGGGTAGATTCAACTGTGACAAATAATAGCCGACAGACTGACACTTCTACATATGTTGATACTGGTGATAGAAACCAGATTGCTTTATTTTAATTTTTTTTAGCTTTTCTTGATTTTTCTGCAATTTGTTCTGTTCTTTTTTTAAACTATTATATGCTATGCCCTGTTTTCATTTGTTGTATTTAATATGAATCTCTTTTTTCCTTCACAAATTTGAAAATTCAAAGCTATTTGGATAAAAAAATTGTGATTGAGACATTTATGAAGTTTGTTTCTGAGATTTCTTTGTTAACTGTGGTAAATTTTTGAAATTACTATTCATCACCAATTCCAGTAAGTCAGTTGCTTCTCCTTTTAAGTCTCAAGATTTCAAAATATGTGCTTTCTTTGCATTCACACTTTGTTTTTCTTTGGTTTCTGTTTGTTTGTAAGTTGGATTCTTTTTTTGGGTTGGTGAGGGCTTTACAGTGTCATTTTGTGTTGCTCTAATTGATCGTCGCGATGATAGTTACTATTGGCCATGTTTATTGGTTAAAGATGTTTTGCTTTTGAGCTGCCCGCCCTTTTGTCGAATTACTTGATCATCTTATTACTCTGTATACGTTGGACTCTAACCGTTTCTTTTGTTTTTCTTTTCTTTTGTTTTTTATTTATTTTTATTTTTATTTTTATTTTTATTTTTTAAATCAAGTGGATTGCTTTCAGTTGGTTAACATTCGATTTTTTTTGTTAAATTATGGGATTGTGGTGGTGAATGAATAGCTTGTGCTTTTCCCTGAACTTCCCGCCCTTGCTTGGATGAGTCTGTTGGAAGAGAGCCTCAATAGAGAGGGATGGCGAAATGTTTAATTTTTTTTTCTTTTTTCGTAAGCCATTTAATGAACTGAAGGACGAAACAGCGACAGAACTAAACATTAGGGTTAAAACAATTTATTCTTTTAAATTAAACATCTATTCAGTCTCTCCTATAGTAACTTCCCCTTCCCGACGCTGCTCCCAGCTGGACTTAGTTTGGTTACGGAATTGATGGTTCAGTTTAAAAAAAAATTTAGAATCGGAATTGAAATGGAATTTGCCGATTTCAATTTCGATTTCAATTATGACTTGAAACTGAATGGTTGCAGTTTTAATTCTGGTTTATTGACAGTTTTAAAATTGACCTGGTTTATTGACAGTTTTAAAATTGACGGTTCCGGTTGATTTTGATCAATTTTTTAAGAATCGCATATCATTTCGATCGATTTTTTGAAGAGCCGCATAATTGTAAAGGAAAAAATTAGTGAATATTTTTTCTTCAAAATTTAAAATTTGTGAAAGGATTTTTTAAAGAAAAAAAACCATTAAAAAAATTAAAAAATGTTTAAATTTAATATATTTATTTAAAAAAATCTTCTAATTTTAATTTATTTTCTGTTTAAAAGAGTTGGAATATATTCCTTTCTTTTTTTAAAAAAAAAGGAAAAGCTTAAACTTAAATTTTTTTTTTTAAATTAGGTTGGTTACGCATCTTCTTAAGAAGAATCAAAATCAAACTAGTTTTTATTTGCTCTGTACCAATTACACTCTTTTACATTAGTCACTATTTCCATGACTGGCGAATGTTTTTGTTGATGACCTATCGTAAAGATCATATAATTTTTTATTTTTTTTTATAATCTCTTGTGCTCTTAGTTCGGTATTGCTCCAATCATCCATGTACGATTGTGTTTCTAGTGAATTGAGTGTCATGCTATATTGTGTTTCATCAAATATGTTTCTTCCTTGACTAAAAACTTGTTTGATCACAACAATGGAAATCGGGGTTGTTGAAACTTATTTTGTAATTAGTGAAAGGTTTGAAAATGTATTGGTGTGACGACTCTACCAATTTAGAATTAACAAATTATTATTTGCAAAATTATTAACAAACTTGAAAGAAGTGATAAGATAATTATTAAGTTTGAGAAAAGAACTTGATTTTCTCTAAGTCTTTTTGTCTTTGTAATAGTATACATTCAGCGATATCACTACTTACAGATTAGTTCGAAATAATTGATTATAAAATTGAGAAGAATTAGAAGGAATAGATTAATCTTTTTTATCTTTATAATAGTATATGTTTAGCAACACTAACACTTACTGATTAAGTTCAGAATGATTAATTATTAAATTGAGAATAATTAAAAAAAAAAAAGAGATCAACTAGAATATTCAATAAATTCAATATATAGTTTCATAATATTTTTTTCTAATTTCATGCAATACTATATTTATATTAACATTATATTCTACATCAAAATTTACTATTTCATAATAAATAGTCAAATATTCAGATAAAATTTCAAATTTACACCTTGGATGAAATACACAAGCAACAAGAAAAAGGGTGGTATATTTTTAAAATAAGAAAACTATTTTTTTATTGGTAAAGGACATTTTTTTATACATCATCATTTTCAAATTCTTGAAGTGCATTAACAATATTAATGCATGTAGGAAAAAAAAACAAATGAGATGTAGGATGAATCCCATTAAATTTATATGTAGGATCATTAAAAATTTTTAAAATATCTAAATTTTTTTCACAAATCTTCCAATTTTGTGTATATAAATTAATTTTTTCAATATTGTTTAGTAATAAAAAAACACAATAATTCTTTATATGCAAAAAACTCATTTAGTAATTCATATGTTGAATTTCAATAAGTTGGGACATCCCTCGGAAAATATTTTGGTGTTTTTTTATTTTTCTTATAAAATTTTGCCTAATTTTTCATCACTTGGATGTTCCATAAATATGAGATAGATTTTCTAATTGGAGAAATAAAATATTCAAGAATTTTTAAACCATCTTGTATACATAAATTTTAGACATGACATGCTCATCTAATATGACAAAATTTTCCACCAACATTTGGTTCACAAATTGATTTAAGTTTAATAATTGATTTAGTGTCAACAGAGGCATTATCAAATGAAATTAAAATTTTTTTTGCCAATTTATATTCATCTAAAATAGAAATAATTATTCTATAAATATTATTTGCAATATGTTTATTATAAAAAAACACGAAATGTAATAATTGCTTATAAATTTTTAATCATCATCAATCCAATAACATGTAATACACATAGAAGAATGCATTTGTGAATAATCACTTCAAATATCACAACAAATTGAAATATGAATTTTTATTTGAGAAAATAAAAGTTCTAACTCTTTTTTTCTTTTTCATATAAAAAAATCATAGTTAATTTTATAGTATTTCTCTGCACTCTTTAATAAAAGGATTTAAAATTTTTTGACAATATTGATTAAAACTCACTTTTTCACCAAAACTAAAAGATAAATGTCCATAGAAATTATTTTAGTTGATTCTTCTTTTCATTATTTTTCAGAATATTGAAATAAAGAAATGTTAGAAGATATGTATCCCAAAATTTGTGTTTGAGACCGATCAACTCCCATTTTTATCGAATATTTTCCTCCAAATGCTTCCAAAATGATACATAATTACCCGCTTGTTTGTATTTATAAGATGTACAATAATAATTGTAAATTACGTAGAACATTTTGTCACTTTTAGATTTTTTCATGAAATGAATGACGAATATGTCAGAGCTATGTTTTGCTTTTCGAACAATTTGTATACTTTGCTCTTTATCTTGTTGTAAATTCTCTTCATTAATTTTGGATTCTTGAATTGGAATTTCAAAATTTTCATTTCTATATCCCTCAATGTTTTATTTATCGGGAGTTAAATTGTTGATGTTTTTTCATTTCTCCAACTTTTCTCTTGTATCAGAGGAATTTGAATTTCCTTTACTTGTCATTATAAAAAAATAATATGTAACTTGAAAAATTGAATAAAAAAAATTAGAGAGAAAAATTAGAATTGAAATTCAAGAAATTAATTAATAATAATTTGGACAAATAATTGGAGTTTGGGCTTTAAAGAAATTATTTTGCAATATTTTAGGCGATAATTTATAAATGAAAATTGAAGAGATGGTAGAGTAGAATAGATAATAATATAGAGTAGAGATAATTTTGTGTGAGGAGATTGTAATGAAAAATGATATTCATAATAAAATCTAAAAGATAATTTTTTCACAAATATCTTTAAAACAAGCCGTTATGTAACCGTTTATAGTTATTAGAATGGATAATTTGGAGATTTCACAAAACTATTTTTAAAAAAAAACACTATTGGAATCGGCTGAAACTGTCATTTCGAACCACTGATTCAAACCAGTGGAATTGCCAATTTTAGTCGTTTGAAATAAAATTTAAAATCTGCTTGGAATCAATAGTTCCAACCATCGATTCTAATTGGTTCAAAAAACTGTCGGATTCAGATGGTGCTAACTGGTTATTGAAATTGCCGGTTCACAGTTCAAAAATGATGGAACCAGAGCTGAACCATAGGCCATCGATTCCAATTCCAACCGACTTCGGTTCTCTCCGATTTCGATTCTCGCAGATTTCAAATTAACGTTTTCAGTTCCAGAAACCGTAAATGGCCAGGTCTACTCCCAGGTGAACGTTGCTTATATATTCCATTATCAAGATAGGCTTTAATTTTTAAATTAGTAACTAATATATTAATATAATTAAAATTATATATATTTTTTATTTTTATAGAATTAAAAGTTAATGAAAGATTACGACAGTAGACATGAATGTGGTTTTGGTTTTAAAGAAGTGTTTAAATTGACATTTTTAAGTGACCTCAGGATTGTTGATTTCCATTTAGTTCTAATTTAAAATTCGGAACGATAATTTAAATTTTCATGTTCTCATTTTTTAATTATTTTAATTTTATAATATGAATAATTAATGAAAAATAATAATAAGTAAACATCCCGAAAAAACAGTTCAATGAGAAGTTTTAAAATGTATTTGAAAAAGATTTTTTAAAAATTGATTTAAAACCTAAACAATTCAGAGTAAAGTTTGGTTTTCTAATTTCGCCAATTTGATTTCTGTTCAAATTAAACTATGGTCATGCCTAATTGATTTGGTTACTGAAAAATAATAGACTTAATTTAACTATGAATAACTAAAACAAAAAAGTATAATTAAATATTTTTCCGGCTATATAATTATAAAAAGATTCGATACATAAATTCACTTCTATATTTTCCATTAAAAATTTCATACACTCTCGATTTTTTATTTTGATCCATTGAATATTTCAAATTATAAAATCACATTTTAAACACTCTAATTGACTTAATGCACACCTCAGTCTGTAAAATTAAATCGATTAAAAATTTTTTTAATAATTGAAAAATATAAAAATTATTGTTGAAAAAATTTTATTGATTTTGTATCAAATTAATATTTTTCACATAAAAAGTTAAAATATTATTTTTGTGTGAAAGAGATGTGAAATCATAAATTGCCAGGTCTTTTTATTAGAGTTGAGGTCAAATTACATGCTCCACCCTTAGATAAAAAAAGAATAGAGTATATAATTTCAATTTTTCAACAATATTTGAATTTTGTTTGATGAGTTGTTTTGGTCAGAAGGCGGACTTGCCCATGCAATATTTATTTAAACGTTTGTTTCCGTAACATGCAGGAAATATTTTTCACAATTTTTTATTATTTGAGGTGTTTAGAAAAATAAGTTAATGGAAAATGTTTCTCTGATTAAATGAAAATTGAGTTATTTTTTAAAGAAAATAACTTTTAATTTTGAAGAGAGAAATATTTTTCAAATATCGATAAATTTTATAAATTTATATTTTTAATTTATTAATTATTAAAGTCAATTCACTACTACCGGTCACCAATTATCACTGATCATCATCACTAGCCACCGATGGCTTTTTTATATATATATATTTGCATTCTTTTCATATTTGAGAATAAAATTTTTAAATTATAAAATTTCTATTATTATTAATATTTTTATGTTCTTATCATATAAAGATTTTAATAATTTTAACTAATTTTTAATATTATAATTAAAGAACAGAAAATAAATTATTTGAAAAATATTTTTTCAGAAAAATATTTTATATAAAAATATTCTCCAGTAAATTATATTCAGTTACTTAAAATTTGAGCATAAGTTTTTGACTTGCTTCCTCCCCTTTGATTGCGCCATTGAATTGGAGGTAATACCTATATATGCACCTCTGAAAGCTTAGACTAAACCACTTCCTACCTATGGTGCAAAACCTAAAAATGCACACTTTTCTTAAGGCCTCACCTTGCAAATCCAATTTCTCCAACCTCATTCTAATCTCATCTTCCATTTGCATAATCTATCTTCTTGTATCTCTCTTCCTTGTACTCACTCCCAAATTCACATACACAAGTTCATACTCACAAAACGACAGTTATGCCCCTACGACAATCCAACACGTTGTGTTCGGAATTGCATCCAGCAAAAACTCGTGGCCTAAACGACAGGAATACGTTAAACTATGGTGGAAAGAAGAAGAAATGAGAGGATGTGTTTTTTTAGAGGAAAGAATTTCCGATCACAATAGCACTATTGATCCTCGACTTCCTCCGGTTTGCATTTCTGAAGACACTTCTCGGTTTCGCTACACTTACCGGAACGGTCTACGGTCAGCTATCCGTGTAGCGCGTGTAGTTTCTGAAACGGTGTTGCTTAATCATTCGGATGTCCGGTGGTTTGTTTTCGGAGACGACGACACCGTTTTTTTCCCGGAGAATTTGGTGAAAGTACTTGGCAAGTATGATCATGAATTATGGTACTATATAGGGGCAAATTCGGAAATTTATGAGCAGAATAGGATTTTTGGATTTGAAATGGCGTTTGGTGGAGGAGGGTTTGCTATTAGTTATCCACTTGCTAAAGTTTTGGCAAAGGTGTTTGATTCTTGTATTCAACGCTATTCGCATCTGTATGGAAGTGATTCAAGGATTTCTTCTTGTGTGGCTGAGCTTGGAGTTGGACTGACCCGTGAGCCTGGTTTTCATCAGGTAAGAATTCTGATTTTTGAATTTCGTTGCATTGTGATTAGGGATGGAAACAAGTGTTTATTTTTATTGGGAAAAAACTGTATAACCATGGTGTCACCAATAGATTAAATCAATAAAATTAATAATCTTTTATTAGAATTACGGTATTTCTGACCATATATTTAGAAAAAAATAATAATAAAATCGGAATAATTTTAAAAAAATAAAAATGTTTAATTTCATTAGTTTAGTCACGAGTGAAAGTGTATATCCTGTCAATGTAGGTAATCCAATGAATATTGATGATTTACGATATAATTTTCGTAACTTGATGATTAGATTTTGTGCTTTTTCTTTTTTTTAAAAAAAAAATTCTGAAATTTCTCCAACTTGTCAGATTGATGTAAGAGGTGATCCGTTTGGTTTACTGACTTCACATCCATTATCACCGTTACTATCTCTCCATCACTTTGATCATTTGAACCCAATTTTCCCTAACAAGACGAAAATAAATTCACTGCAACATCTCTTCAAAGCAGTAACTGTTGATTCTCAAAGAGTTTTACAAAAAACAGTTTGCTACGATGGTTGGTTTTTCTGGACTATTGCAGTGTCTTGGGGTTATGCAATTGAAGTGTACGGTAACCACATATCTTTGCCTGATATTTTACCGGTGCAAACCACATTCAAGCAATGGACAAATCAAAAAAATGTTCTTGCTGGAACTTATACTTTTAATGTAAGAGAACCACATCATGATCCTTGTCGAAGACCGGTGATTTTCTTTCTTGATCATGTTTCTTCTGCTAAAGATGGGGCGATTACAAGTCATTACAAGAAAACTTACGTTAATTGCTCATATGGCACGACTTATCCGAGAAAACTTGAGGAGATCAAAGTCTTTTCACATAAGCTTGACCTTAGTGGTAAACAGGTATTGTTCACTAATCCGACGACCCTAATTACTATTAAGTTTAAACTCACTGATTGCCGGCAATCGATAACTTGATTAGTGAAAACATAAGCAAGTGTCAAATAAGAACTCACTTCATTGTATCTTTGATGATCCAGTTGCAAGCTCCAAGAAGGCAATGTTGTGATGTTTTACCTCCTTCAGCTGACAAAGTAATGGAAATTGCAGTTAGAGAATGTGATGAAGAAGAATTAATTCACATGCATATATAGTTTATTATTCTGATTTTGACCACAGCTACGATAAGAGGTACATTGTAGAATCTAACCTTTACATTTTGAAAAGAGGGGGAGGGGGAGAAAAATCTAATCTTAGAATGCAAGCAAAGCGAATTGGATTCAGCTTTGGAGAGATTTCAGGAAGAATAACATGGTCCTGCTTAATGTCATATGAGCTAATTTCTTAAAGAAGTTTCAAAGGTGTTTTCAGTATAGGCTTTATGCATACTTAGCACTATGTAATATTAATTATAGCATGTGAGCAAATTTGAGATTCACTCAAAGGAGATACAGCCTATTCTTTAATTGCCAGTGCAGAGAATAGACCAAGATCAAAGAAATTATATATACAATACTCCCATTTTATTATACAGTGGGGCTATTCAAGATTGTCATCAGTTCACTCTTTTTATGTAATTCTTTGATACAAAAGTCAGCAATCCATTGAATTTTCTTTTTAAAGCATCTCAATTAACGTCTCTATTATGGCCATAAGCATCTGTTTACCACTTTCAAACCTATAACTTAGAATGCTGATCCTTCGATTAATTATAAACCACATACTCCATTTTTCAAAAAAAAAAAAAAAAGAAAAAAAAAAGAAAAAAAAAGTCAACCTACCTCAAAATGAAAAGTATGAAACAGCGGGCAAGTCAGAAGAGAGGTTTCATGCAGGTCGGGCTGATTTTTTTACTTGGGCCAGACAGGCTTAGGCCTGTGTACACCTCTGATAATGTCAGTCAAAGCAGTGATTTCGAATGAACTTTCCAAATAAAAACAAGGAAAAATAAAAAAAAGTTCTGATATTTGTCAACATAAACTTTAGGTATTCATTTTGCTTAATCATATGTGTATATATTTGTATGTCTGTATGTATTATATGTATCCTGATTCCTGAATCACAAGCATGTCATAAATTTTTCGGGGAAAACTAAGCAATGGACGACAAATAGAGGTAAAAAGGGTAGATCCAACCATTGTTCATGATAAATGGCCTAAATATGAAGTTTTGAAATGCATCCAAGTTGGCTTATCATGTGTTCACGAAGCTGGTATTGACATACCTTCAATGTCAGAGATCGTTATGATGTTTAGCAGCTATACTACAACCTCTCCATCACCATCTCAGCCAGCACTTTTTTGTCTCAAAGGGAAGCCAAGGATCATATTTTAGTATGGAAAATTCCGGTATACCTCAATTGCATACATCTAAATTAGAGCTGTCACAACAATCTATAAATGAGATCTCTATAACCGAGCTATATCCTCGCTAGTGATTACTGAAATGGCACAATTAACTAAGATACAAAGTTGTTTAATGCTTAACTAAAAATTATCTGAGTTGATATTTATTATATATCCGTAGTATAATATGCATAAACTAATATCCAAAATCTAATATAGCATAGCAAAATAGTTCTATAATAATAATCATAAAAGCAAAGTATGAGATAACTCAACCAATCTATCAGATTGAGTCTCCTCTTCCAGCTTGGGTAGTAGGAGCTTTTCTTGCATCTTTGCCCTTTGCCCTTTGTCTTTTCTCTTTTGCTCTTCGACTATCTCTCTTTCAAGCTAAGCAAGAAAAGGACAAACTACAAGCCGTGAATAGTAACATCACTTAACTTAACCTCGTAAATAGTCAATGTATTTATCTATCTTAGTAAAATATATTGTAAAGCAAACTGACGTATATATACGTATTATTCAATTAATTAATGAAAGTAAGTAAGAATCATTTTTCCAAATACACTGTTTGGTAACATGGTATCGGAGCACCTGACGCTTTTTCTTTCTTACTTTTCCTCAAAAACTGTGTTTTAGTTTTCTTTCTAGTTTCTTGCGTTTTCTTTCTCAGTTCTTTGAAGATTTCTTTAACTTTTCTTTAGAGAAATTCTAGCTTCGATAGCTTCTTGTTATTGTTATCGACGGCCAAATCAAATCAATTCCATTTGGTTCATTTTTGTTTTTAGTATATAAACTTGATTTGACTTTTATAGATAAAAATAAATTTTTTTCTAAGTTCGGATTATCTTTCTTGAAGCACAAAAAATAAACCAAAATTTAACAAAATAGCTAGAAATGATTGAATTGACCAAATCCAATTAGTTTGTTCTTGTAAACTACTCAATTTGATTCATTTTTTTTTTCATTTTTGGCTTACATTAATTGAATTTGATTTTAAATCAAACTAACCATTCACGAAAAACTTTTACGATGGAAAAAATTGAGACCGGTATCTTTTTATCAAAAATTGAAGCATCGTCATTATTGGCCTATGAGATTAAACACCTCAATCTTAGAAAGAGAAAGGAGAATGGAACAAGAATAGAAGTCTAGGAATGGAACAAGGATAGAAGTCTAGGATTCACATAGATGTTAGAAATTCAAATAAAAAGAGCAAGGAAGGGAGGTGTCTTAACTTTGTGTTATTATATTCATAGTAGGAGACTTGGTTTAATTAGAGGATTTATCACCATTTGATTGGCTTGACCCTAAATTTTTCTTGAAATGAGTGTCGTGAGTTCTTTGTCTTAGTAATGTTCTCTTGTGCTTAATTTCTTGCTTGAGGACAAGCACTTATCCAAGTTTGGGGGATTTTTTTATGTGTGCATTTCATGCATACATATGTAGACCTTTAACTTTGTAGTTTAGTTCAATTTTAGAGACTTTCAATAAATTAAAGTTAGTTTTTGCATGCATTGTATATATCTTACATTTGCTTTGTCTTATAGTGCGGGTTCCACCTTTTTGAAGGAGAAAACCCTAAAAGCAAGGTGCATTTTAGTCATTTCAGACTAGTCTACAAGAGGATCATCTGGTGATGAAAGTCATGATCAGCCCTCTGGCCATGCTTTGTCAATTTGAGATTTCAGAAGCATCTTGGTAAAATACATATCCAGTTAACCAACCGTGTATTCTCCTCCTGGAAGTCAGTAGAGTTAGTGCAAAAGACAAGACACCTCAAATAGCCGTATTAATCTAAGTTACGCCACGAGTATTGGGCATCTATTTTGGCTGGGTTCCAACTAAAGAAATCTTTTCTACTTATTTACTCGTATGTTTGGCTGTGTATTTACCAAGCCATAGAACCTGCACATGAAGCACAATCGTGGAGCCGGCATATATTCTCTTCCATGGAACTAAAAGTAAGAGATTCGATCAGAGAATGTCTGAGATACCCTCACATCATCACCTACACTATAGAAGGACAGAGGTGAGATTCATACAGCATCAAGAAGGCTAAGGAATAACTCAAATAAAAGAGGAACAAATTAAGAAACCCTAGAAAAGACAATTGGCTAAAAGTCAAGATTATTTGTCATTGTCTTTCATCTCTATTTTTGGCTCAAGGAATCTACTCCATATTTAGCAAAAGAAACTAGAGCTCATCTTTGTTTTCTTGTGGACAATGATGGTTCTATAGTTAGTTATTCTTCTTAATATTGTGTTTTGTAACTTAAGAATAATTTGTGAGTAGTTCCCTTAGCTAGTGTGGATGAAAATCCATTTGGAAAATATTTATGTAATCATCTTTCCTTATTTTAATCTAAGAGGATGTTTTCTTGATTTGCATGTGTGTGTGCGCGCGCTTAATGCTTATGAATATTAAGAGCTCCATATTTGTATGAAAAAGAATGGGAGGATGAAAAATTGAAAGGTGAAGTCTCTTGTTGGACCAACCCATATTTAAACCTAGGAGATAGACTTAGGAATAAGCTATTTCCTTAAGGAACTAAGAAGAGTCATAGAAACTAACAGGTTGGGATCATCACCTGACCACGAAAGTCGATGTTCTTATAAGCCCGAAACATTGGTATTACTTGGAAGAGAGCATGAATATAAATATATTTTTTCCTCTTCAAGAAGCATCCCTAATAGGTTAAAAATGGAAACCTGAGACCCATGTTGGTGTTCAATGGTATTGATCCCAAAACAAGTGCCCTTCTTTACTTGGTTACATTAATCTAGCTCGCTTTCATTCTACTTAGTAGTTTACTTGCTCGTTTTAGACTTAGGTTATGTTTGGTTTGTTGTAATGTAACATAATGTAATAAAAAATGTAATGCAAAAGTTCATTATTATATTTGATAAGATAAAATTTAAGGAATGTAATCACCAGTCAATTTTTATGTTTGTTTGTAATATGTAATGTAATTAAAACGCTATCACCACCACCACTCTATTACTATAACCACCAATCGCACCACCATGACCACTCCAACATTACCACCACCACAACTGTCACTCGACTACCACCATCACGTCATTATTAATACAAAAGAAATGTTTGAACTAAAAACTATAAATTTAGATTATTAAGTTGTTAAAGATTATTTAGATTTATAAATTTATTTAAACTAACAAATTAAAAGAAGGTAAGCCAAAAAAAAAAATTTAGGGATGGTCATTCGGTCAATTTAACCAATTTAAGTAAAACTTTTAATCGAAATAAATTAATCAAAATTTTTTTACTTAACCGAATTAATTACTTAACCGAACTTATCAAGATTTTAGTTAAATTAATTTTGATTCTTAACTAAACCAAAGTCAAAGAAAATAAAAACTCAATTAACCGACCAAATTTAACTTAAACTTAGAATTAACCGAAATAAAAATTAACCGAAGTTATTATTTACTACTTAATCAAAGTCAAAACTGAAATATTTTTTTATTTTTAATTTTATTATCTACTTAACCAAAACGACGTAATTTTGAGAGTCGATTAATTTGATTAATTTGGTGGTGGCGGCGGTGGTGGAGCAGTAGTGTTGGTGATGGTGAGGTGGTAGTGTTAAATAGTTTTGAATGATAAAATTTTTATTTAGGTTATTTAATGTAATTGATATTACATGTGCTTGATGTAATGAGCAATACATATATTTTTTAACGTAATGAATATTACATTAAATTAAGTAATGAAAATTATACATGTAATTTCAATTACATTACATTGTTCAGAAAATGCCTAATCAAATAACGTAATCAGTCATGTAATATAATCCATATTCCATTGTATAGTTGATTACATCATACCAAACATAATCTTAGTTTATTTAGATCTAAAAGATTTACGCATTTAATTTTGTAGACAATACATTTTGGATTAAAAAATAATAATTAAATAATTACAAGATTTATAATTGATAATTTCGAGATTTATAATTGATTTGGTGTTGAATTTAGTATAAATTAATTGATTTAGATGAAAAGAATTTAAATATTTTATAAATCTGTGTTACCTAAGTTCATTAATTTTAAAATGATATCAGAAATTTGTACCTAAACACACTGAATCCTGTAATTCATTTTCTAACCCATTGTAGCACCCAAACTGCAAAAGATAAGCGCATCCGTTCATGTCTGAGCAACTGGAACACAGACTTCCATATAACACATTAATCACAATCCACGTTAGAAAAGCTATTCTTTCAATCTTTTCTCCTTCTCCCAAATAAGAAAAAATATACTATATATCCTTTGGTATTTCTCATATTTATTTTCTTGGGAAAGGATTCTCCTCATCCGAACAAAGGCGTAATCTATTGTCTTCCACGTCTGAACATTAAAGATCCTTGATTAAAATGTCATATATGCAAGCTACTATAGACTGGTCAACATTTGACTCGTACACTAGCTTCATATATTTAATATATTTCTCTAGAAACTGTTCAGTTGACCATTAAATAGCCACTTTACCGAATATGCATACAACCTATATTGTTGACAAAAACCATGTTTATGACGTTAATAGTCAAACAGACAAATTAATCACAAAAGCCATCAATTCTATCATATAAAAAAAATGTCTTTATGCTCAGGAAAAAATCTTTATTTTACGAAAAATGCTTTGCGATAAAATTTAAAAATAAATAATTAATTTTGATAAATATTATTCATATAAGCTATGATTGCAACCTAACCGTGATGCTCGCTCGACTAGAAGTCCACCCTATCTAGCTTTGTATATATAAGTTTGGCTGCAAGTTTATCTTATTAAATAATTTAATGATATGATAGAGCATTTTATATACAGACAGGCTCGGGATTGCTACGTACTGTTTTAAAAGTTTACATTAACTTTGCTCTCTTCTAATTGGATATAATTGGTAGTGGTCATCTACCTTACCCATTAATGGCTGCAGCCACTTTGGAAAGCTTCTTTCTGACACTTCAGCGCAAGTTGTTTCCGGACAATGAGTATGGAGCCAGGTTACTAAAATTAGATGCCATTTCTAGAAGTGTTCATCTTTTGTCTTGTTTACATGTTACAACACACGAGCTTAATGCTGGATTCCTAAAACCTTTGTTTTGAATCAATTTCATATAGATAATATTTAAAGAAAGGATTTAATAGTAATTTAGTATATGAAACTTATAGGATCAAAAATATTTTGCAAGCAGTATTGGAGCTACGAGCCAATGCTAGAGAGGTTTAAAAAATTTATCAAATGAAAATTTTTTTGAGCTAAGCTAATGGATTATAAAATATTTAATGATAAAAATAATGCATTGAATTGAAGCATTAAATAGTCTAATTGACTGATGGGCCAAGCTAATTTTAATAATATTTATGATTTTAAGTTTTGCGATTAACAAAAAAGAAAAAAAAGAAAGAATGTGAACCTAATGAAAATTCTCATTATAATTAGTCCATGCCCGTATTTCTATATATAGTAGCCAGTGATTATAGGTTGGAACCCATCAACTTGTCCTTCCTAAATAAAAATGTCTTTCTCAAACTTTACCTCTTTTATCTATCTCTTAACCTTTCATCTCCTTCTCCAAACCATTCTTGCCACTGATCCACTCTTCCATTTCTGTTCAAGCTCTGAAAACTTCACTACCAACGGCCCTTATGGGTCCAACCTAAACAAGATCATCGGCAATCTCTACGTTCAAACCCCACAAACAGGCTTTGGTTTTGGTTCATCTGGCCAAAAACCTAACCAAGCCTATGGTCTTGCTCTTTGCAGAGGAGATGTCTCAACCTCAGACTGCAAAACCTGTGTTGTAGAAGCAAGTAGTGAGATTCGAAAGCGATGTCCATACAACAAAGCAGCTATCATTTGGTATGATAATTGTCTTTTGAAATATTCAGATAAAGAATTCTTTGGCCATATCGACAACAGAAACAAGTTTTACATGTGGAATGTGAGAGTTGTAACTAACCCACTTGAGTTTAATGGAAAAACCAAGGAATTATTAAGTAAATTGGCTAAAGATGCTTATGTAAGCCCTAAATTGTATGCTACTGGAGAATTAAAGCTAGAAGAAACATATGATAAGCTTTATGGATTGGTTCAATGCACTAGAGATCTTTCAAGCGATGACTGTAAAAACTGTCTTGATGGTATAATTGGTGAGCTTCCAAATTGTTGTGATGGGAAAGAAGGTGGGAGAGTTGTTAGTGGGAGTTGTAATTTTAGGTATGAGATTTACCCTTTTGTTAATGCCTAGAAAGAATGTTCATCATGAGTTCTTAATTTAGGCGCAATCCTAAATTCACGTCTTCTTCCCACTTTGTAAGGAAAAAAAAAAAACAAGAAGAATATTGATAATAAAAGTGATTTATAATATACGATTAATTGTATAGGTATGATGATTCTTTTCCAACCCTTATATGTAAATACTGGGTTTAAGGAATTTTCAGGCTCTTTCTTAAAGGGGAAAAAGAAAAGTTTGTAAGAAAATGTAAAAATTAGAGTGATTACTTACTCATCCGTTTGTAAGATTCTTTATCATTATTTTCTACTTTCTCATATATATAAATATATTAGTGGTTGGATAAAATTTATGTGATGTATGATTTCATGAGTTTGACCCATTAGTTTTATGCATATTGTAGATGTTTTGCCTCCTTTTGTCGAGTAGTATAGGTCTTATCTCTTTTGGAGAAGTACAAGCTAAAAGCAATTCGGTTATTTCAAGTTGACCAGGAAAAGAGAGAATCACAGGATAAGCAAACGACCGAGAATCAGAAACTCCTAGCAAGAAGCATGGCATGACAAGGCAACTATATGGGCTTTGGATGACTTATAAGGCTTAGGTTTCCATAAGCTAAAATTGACTCAAATCCTCCCATTGAGTTTTGTGATCTAACCCAAAAGTGCAAACAGAAATGTCCAATTCTTTTTTTACCCATAGATACATTCTTAATTATATATGATTTGGGCCCATTGGAGAATCAATATGTTAAATGGAGCTAAAGATTCCTTTCATCAACCCATATTGAAGGGTTTTATGGGCCAATAGTGCTTGTATGTAAGTAGGGTCCTAAATGAGCCGAGCTGAGCTCTGTGTAGCTCGAGCTTAACTCAATAAGGTTTTATAGGAGCTCAAGCTCGGCTTGAGCTCGATTCAAACATAAAAATTTAAGCTTGGGCTCGATTCGACTAAAAATTATAAAGTTTGAGCTCAGCTCGATATGATAAATGAGTAAGCTCTAGCTTGATTCAAGATCCATTAAAAGTGCTTTTTAAATGAATCTAAGGAAAATCAGCAATAAATACAATTGATAAAAAAATAAAAAAAATTGCAGAAATATAAAAATAAAATCTTTAAAATAACACTTAATTTTGGAAATTCAAAATATTTATCATCCCAAACCGAGCAACAAATTAAAACCATTAAATACAATATAAACTATATAAAATGGAATTGCATAAATTCCAATTAACGTGCAAAACTGTTCAGAAACTTGAAGAACCAAATATTGAAAGAAATCTACAGAGAATCGTAGATCTATAGAAAATGTATTTGAGAAAATGAATTACAGTGTATGGAAAAAATGTAACCGCTGTCTATATATGCTAGGGTCTATCTGTTATAACACACATATGCTGTATTATATAATTTTCCATGTAACTAACTTGCCAACTCAGATTTGAATTGATTCAATTTCTTGTGCAGGCCCACTTCTTTATTTTATGCTTTGCTTCATCTGAATTTGGGCTTCACTTGTATTGGTCCAGTCTATTATTCAATTGTCTACCTAGCAGAAACCATTAAGTTAACAAAACCTAAAACCTTCATTCATAGTCAGCGCCGCTCCTTCATTCTTTGCCTCTCAATCTCGTTCAAAAACCGCAAATCAAACCTAAAATTACTACAAATTATAAGATAGATAATCAAGTCATAAATTCAACATTAACGACTAATTTAAAATAAATTCAACGTGAAAAACAAATTCAATACAAATTGAACAGAAATAATAATACAATTAATATGAAAGTCATGAGTTTGCATCTCTCCATTCATTGATCCATTTCATCCACCAAAATCATTTGCTTTGATTCATCTTCGACAATAAATCTAAAATTAATTTGAGAATAAAATTAGTTATTAGTATCTAATAAGATAAAAAAAATTAATAGTTAAGATTCTATAGTTCTTTGTACAATAGAGATTTTCTTCCCCATCGTCACCTAATTCATTAAGTGTAGCATTTTCATGTTAGCATCAACTAAAACGAAAACTTCATGATATAGGGTCAATTAAATCAAGCCAATTAAAAAAGAGTATACTGCATTTAATCTCTACCTATAATCATACCAAATCCAACCAATTTAAACATATATTAGCATTCTTTATGTTGCCAAACTCCTTAATCAAAAAATAAGTATCCACTAAAGTTAATATATACTGTCGACTAAAACTATTAAAAAAATAAATTAGTTGAGCAATGGAATATATTGAAATTTTATTTCTTATATAATTATATTAAAAATTGAACAAAATGTTAAAAGATTCTAAATCACATAAAAAAAGTTCAAAAATTATATTAAATAATTAATTAACAAATTACATATCTAAGAGCTTAACGAGACTAGAAATATTAGGAAGAAGTCACATAGTAAAATCATTTTATAGTTTGAAAAAATATCTATTAAAAGCCCAAAACAGCTTTGATCTCCACCTAGGAAGATGTAAAATTTTTTAGCTGAGTTTGTAGAATATTTGGGAGAAGAGAGGCGTGCAAAGGAGCTAAAGGATACAATTTTAGTTTAGGTTTAAAGTTTATTCATAGAACTCAAAGAACACTTTCTCTCAATTGTCCCAAAAAAAAAAAAAAAAAAAAAAAAAAAAGGAATCCTAGATCAAAAAGTCAAAAAAAGTTTACTTTTAAATTTAAAAGTAACCTCACTTCACTTTTAAATCTTATTTATTAAATTTTATTAATTTTTACATATTATAAAAAATAATAATTTATATATATTTATTAAGCTATCTCAGGAGTCTAATTAAATGAGCTTGTTTGTGAGTCAGCTCGCGAGCTACTGAGCCAAGCTCAAGCTCGGCTCGTTTATTAAACGAGTTCGGTAACTCGGCTCGAGCTCAATTCGATAAGTTTATTGAACGAATTCGAACGAGCTTTTTTCGAGTCAAACCTCGAGTAGCTCACGATTGACTTTTCTCATTTGCAGCACTATATGCAACTATTGTGATGCCAGGCCTAAAAATTAAAATCAACCAAAAATTAAATAAAAAAACTAATCAGAATCAATTCCTCTATCCCCAGTAGAGTGGCCACTATAGGCTCTCTCCTAAGAGAATAGGTCTGCACTGTGTTAAAGCCCAAAGCTAATAGAGGAAGGAATGGATCAAAACTCACATGGAGAATAGGAGTCACCACCCAGATAAAATTTCAGACAGTTGCAATTTAGTGATTGGATTCTTGCGAAAAGTCTAACCACTTGACTAGAATATGGATAAAGAAATTAGGTGTGGACTATCAATTGCTTTGGTTGTAGTTGATTTGATTTATGGTGAAGAGAATTACAAAATAGTACGTAATTTATAAAAAGTGATGAAAATAAGTGCACATGGTTTAAATTAATTTGGAAAAAAAAAATGATAAATGAATAGTTTGATTTGTAAAAAAAAAAATTCAAAATATAAAAATTTAATTTCAATGTGCAATGGCCTTCAAAGTTTAGCCGTTTAATATTTAAGTGTAGATGTGCAACGGGTATTTTTATCTTTTTTTTTTATTTATATTATAGATGATTTTTTTTGGTAAATAAATTTTATTCATTTTATTTATTATAATTTACTAAATTATCTAAAATTATGGCTGTTATTTTTCAGTTGTAAGGGACAATATGAGAAACTAATAAATGAAAAATATGTATAAATATGATGAGTTGATTTTTTTTTTCACAGCCAATTATATCCTAACTCTCATCTTATTCTCGATCAAAATTCTTTCAAATTTTCATAGTTTATTATTTGTTCTATTGCTTTGTTTTTCTTAATATTGGCATTATCTATTGTTTGTTTTAAAATATGTTCGTTAATTATATGATCAGCATTCTAAATTAGTGTCTCTCCTTATTTAAATATCACATTCACAAATTCTGCAAATAATATGGAAATGGAAAATAGCATTGAGGATTAGACTAGAACGGCATTGAGAACTCAAAACTAATAAAATTTAAGCAATGATGATCATTCCGGCTCATTAATAGTGACCATAGCACCGATAATTAAAATTAATTGTAATAATTGAGAGGTTATTTTCCATTGTAGTAAAAAAAAGAACTATCTAAGCTTTGATTTATTTTTAATTTTAATTTAATTCAAGCCCAAAATAAAAATTATAATTTTCTATATTAGCGAATCAACGGAATTTGTAAATTTAATGTAATAATAGTTCTAAGTTACTTAATAGGAGTTTTTTCCAGTTTATTTTCAATTCAAAATATTAAAAATTTTGAACCGGCGGTTCAGTGAATCGAAATCGAGGGCTCACTGAACCGGCCATGCCTACATATGATTACAAAGATGTTGACTCTACTTCTTAAATTAAGTCACTAACCTAAGGATCATAGGTCTTAACCATATTTAAGGACAAAATCAATAAAAAATTTTAAAAGTTATTCCTCCTTTATTATTTTTTTTTTCGTGAGTATATGATATATTTTAAAAAAATTTATAATTTCATTGGTGGTCCAGGCAAGTCAATCCTCTGACCATATCAAGTGTAACTTCCTTTATATAAAAACATGCCTCTCATGAATTGTTGCATAAAGACTTTTTACCAGTAGGTAAAGGCATCAATATATAGTTGGTATAATCAAAACGATTTTTTTAATAAAAATCACTCAATTAAGTCACAAAATTCAGATTATTCATTCATATCAATACCAAATTAATTACAAACATCTCATATTCACTCTAAGTGAAACAAAATCATATTTAAACCAATTTAGATTTTAAAAAAAGAAATAGAATAATATTAAATAACTCTGTCAAAATTACTTTAGTCTTGATTAGATTTTTGAGTTTGAGTACTCTGAATCTAAGGGCTTAGGAAGTATAAGTCACAGACAAGAATGACTATTTTTTACTAAAATAATAGAATTTTTGAAAATCATAGATAAAAATCCAAAGCAGATTTTAAATGCATTGATGCTCTCAGTTTGGAAAGTTTTTCTTTACATTTTTTTTCTTTTCTCGAATTGATTGTTGTTGATTAAGTTTCCAAAATATGATCATCTTCTTTGTATCGAGGAGCTCTCGTCTCTCTTCTATCTTCTGCATTCTTTTTTTTTTTTTCATTTGCTGCTGCTGTTTTCTTTTCAGGTTCTGCCTCCCCCCCTTGTCTATTCTCCTTTATTTTACCATTAACTCTTTCTATATCCTCTCCCTTCTATATTTTTTTTAACCATTCGGCGTTCGCACCCCATTGGCCCAACTAATCCAGATTTACTTTGTGGGCAAAATGTTTCATCCCGTGTTTAAAGGAACTCCAAACCTAAGGCTCGAACTGAAACCTTTGATTAAGGAAGAAAGAATCCTTGTTATCTCATCTAATCTCTTGGAGGTCTCTCTTCTATTTTTTAATTCATAGTTCATAAGGTTTTACTATCTTCACTCCCTTAGGCTCCTCCTGTCTTATCACTCCTCCACTTCCCCTCTTTTTAACGCCTACCTTACTCATGTTTCTTCCCTCAGCTTCCTATCTTTCAACTTCTATGTTATTCACACTTTTTTTTTTTTCCTTAGCATCCTCCTTTTAATCTTAGTTAATTTTAATGACTTCCAAGTTAACAATATCTATAGGCTACATTTAACTATCAGCTAATTATATTTTGGCCAAAAAAACTAATCTTCAATCAATTAAGCTAGCTTTTAATTATGAGTAGGGCTGCACATGACCCTGACATGACCCGACTCGATCCGAATGACCGAAACCAACCCAATCTGATGGGTTGGAAGATATAATGAGTTGGATTGAGCAGATCATTTTTATTATTTACGGATTGAGTTGGATCCTGAATTCATTAGATAAATCCGCAGATCTGACCCAATCCATAAAATAAATAATATATTTATGTGTGCGTAAATATGAATTATTTAGTTAATTGATTTAATTTCTAATTTTGAATATAAATACTAAATTATTTTCATATTTATTAGATATTGGATTTTAAACTATTACTTTTTTTTCTTTAGTAAAACCTTGTATGCAATTGTCGCTATTGAAATATATTATAATTTATTTCAACTAAGTATTTTTAATTTTATTGATTGTCTTTTTTATTAGAAAATTTAATTTTTTATTGTTGATCATGTTTATGATTATCACAATAATGATCATGTTAAGACATTTAATTTGAATATTATTATTAAAATATATTTGTAGTTTGTAAAAATTATTGTTTAATTAAGTTTTTAAATATATTTAATTTTCTTAACGATTTCTCTTAGACAATTGTATTTTATTTAAAAATAATTTATTTAACCTTTGGATTTAGGTCAAGTCCATAGCTAACCCAACCCGTTTATAACTCCGGAGTGCATGCATTTACTAGGTTAGATTGAGTCAAAAAAATCATTGACAGGAACATACGGATCAAGTGTTTCAAATCGATAAATCAGACCCAACTTGACCCACGGATAGCCCTAATCATGAGCTAGTATTAACCTTTAACAATTGTTAGATCCAACAATTTTATTATCTACAAAAGCCTGTTAAGTATTTTTATATAAGAAAATATGAACCAAATAATTCTATAAACTACCAATGTCAAATTAATTAAAAGAGGATTTTCATCATCAGCATAAATTGTGAAAACCAAGCTTTGACACATATCTAAATTTATTCTAAATAGGGTTGATTGGTTATTAAAGGCTTGTATAGTTAACCTTAGTTTAGTCACGATCTTGATCCCTGCAATCAATTTTAGACTTAGCCAAATTATTGTTTATTTAACATCATCCGTTTACACTGAAAATTGGACCATTGAATAAGCAAATAACATGGTTAAACTAAAAATTTGTGAACAGGGCGGTAAAGTTTAAGCTTTTCACGTAATTAAATCTTTCATATGTTTTGTCATGAATGTTTGACAAATGGTTGTATGTACTTAACTAAATATTATGATATTTGATTTTATTTGATTAGAGAGTTTAGATCCAGATTTGTTGATTTGGATCTTTGATCAGTGGAGTCTATTAGTGCGGCATATTTCTCCATTGATGTTATTGATGGATAGTGGCGAAAACTCATTTGTATTTATTATATATTGTGAATTATTGAAAAAATAATCTAATCATAGAAGATCTAGAAAACTTTTTATTTTGACGTCCAAATCAGTTAATGAACTAATTTTTGCTATAAAAATTTATATATTTTGTCAAAAGAAACTCCAAGTAGAAAGATTTAGTATTATATTTTTTAGATTTTATTTTGTTATTTAAAATGATATGAATTCTTTCATTTTGTTAAAAGATCAGCCAACTTTCTATTAGCTAGTAAAATTCTATGTCTTGTCCATATGCTTATTTGTAATTCTTAATATTATCTATGCTATATATAAAAGTGGGAATGAGGGGAGAAGAATGGGATTACCTATACTAATCTTAATGAAATTTTAAAAATTCTAAAACAACCTTAATTGTAGTAAACTCGAAAATCACATTTTATATTAATGAGAGTTTGGATAAATGGTTTGATACTCTTTTTTTTTAGTGAGGTTGAGGGTTCAATTCTCATGGATGAAGCAAATAATCCTCAAAGCACTTTACCCCTTTTTGAGCTGATTTAGTGCAAGTAGAATTTAGTGACTTGAGATACTATAATTAAGAAAAAGAAAAATTATAATTTCATTCTTTGATTGGATATAATTTATAAAAATTATTTTTCAAATAAATACATGTGGATAATAAAAAAAATATACTCTTCCTTGAGGGCTTACATGGAGAGAATAAGACGTTTATTTATATAATTTTTTTATTAATTAGTTAACTTATTTATTTTAAATTTGTACTTTAGAAAAATAGAGAAATAAAATTAGATCATAGCATTATTTGCTTTTTAATTTTTATTTATTGACTTAGCTGTGTTTTTCTTTTTTGTCTATCAACATAAAATTTTATTAAATTACAACATTTTCAGTTAAAAAAAAAGTTTGTTTCTTATTATATATTAAATTTCGAAAAGAGTTATATTTTTAATAATATTTTATTGATATATTTATATATCTATATACATTGAAATATTTTTTTGTTAGGTGAGTTTTGAAAGAATTTTAGTTTTAATAATAATTTTTATTTTTATTTTCGTTACTGAATAATTTGTAACTACTATCATTTTCATTTAGTAAAAGATTTATATCTCCTTGCCTATAAACATATAGGCTATTTATGATTAAACGTTTTTATTATTTTTTATATTTTTTCTCTTATAGCTTAAATATATTTTATTTAAAAGAAAATAATATTTAAAAAATTGAAAAAAACTAGAATCATATAGTTCTGCTTGGATCATTTTTTAAAATTTTAAGAATTTATGTGCATGTGCATATATTCTACTAAGTAAAAAATATTGTTTCCCTAGTCAAAGTGACTTTTATTATTTTTTTCATTATAGTTGTATATAGATATTACTTTGAAGCCAAGGGCAGGGATTTGAGATTGAATGATGACTTGATTTTCTTTTTGGGCACCTATTATGATTTTAAAAATCTATATTTATAAATTAGGGACTAAATATTAGGTCTAGGGATTAAATTGAACTTTATTCTGAGACCATTTTATTATATGAAAATAGAATGAAGTATATAAGAAATATTATGACAAGTAGTTTATACGTCAAAATATATTATAAATTAACCGATTGTATTTATTTTAATCTAAACAAAACTTATATTTTAATATTATATAGATAAAAAAAATAAATACATAACGAGTATAGTCATTATTGAACGAACGTCATACAAAAAACTATCTATCTATCCATCTATACTATATATAAAAATGGGAATAAGGGGAGGAAATAATTGAATTCCAAAAATACCATTCATAAAATTTAAAATATTCTAAAATAACACTATTGATGAACAATTAAATTTTATTTTAAATATTATGCATAATGGATAATTAACATTAACTATATATTGATAAATATATTTTATTTTAATTAATTTAATATTAAACAATAAGGCTATACATGAAAACCTAAATTCTTTTATTTACTATATATGTTTTTAATTTCATTTAATTTAGGATTTAAATTAAATGTTAGAGCTAAATAGCGTATTACATATTTCATATATTTATCGTACATTATTTTACTCTATTTAACTTAATAGATAATAAATTAAATTTATAATCTACAATCTATATACATGTGAAAATAAACAAGCAAATTTTGTGATTTCTTAAAGTAGTATTAGTTTAATTTGAAATTTCATTTTAAATATTTTTTTTCGCATTTTGATAAAAAATAAGACTATTTCCTTTTGAATATCATTTTTAGTTCTACTTTTAATTGGTTTTCATAAAGTATAAATTTCATTTATACTTTTAAATATCTTTTTATTTAAATTTTATATTTTTTAATTCGAAAAAAATATGTATATGCATATATATATATATATATATATATATATATATATATATATATATATATATATATATATATATTATATATGTTATATTTTTTTTTTTTTATATATATTTTTATTTAAAATTTATATATATTAAAACTAAAAAAATATCTATATCAATATATATATATATATATATATATATATATATATATATATATATATATATATATATATATATTCTATATTTGATATTGTAATATTATTATCGAATGATTTTTATAATTTATAGTTTTATATGTTCTTAATCATATTTTCTCATATTATATTATATATTAAGAGGTAAATCAAAAACTATAATTCAACTGTTGAAAATGAAACTTAAATTCTATTAATTTATAATATTTAGAATTTATTAAAATATGATTAAACACTTTATTATTAGATTAAATTAGTTAATTCAATGAAATTAAATAAAAAATTTTAATATATTATTTTTTTTTAATTTTTTTTAAAAAAATATGATGTACACTTATTTGAATTATTTATATATTATTGTATTTAAAAATTTCTTTTAAATTTAACAAAAGCAATGCAAGTATGAAATTATAGTATTAGACTAATTAAAAAAATAGAGGGTTTTTTTGTCTAATGAAATCTTTTTGAAAAAATAGACTATAAATGTTTGAATTTACTATCATTTTTATTTTTAATTTTTCTATATTAAAAATAAATCATGATAAAATTCAAGAGTTCTATTTTTATTTAATATTTTATTCTTTTATTTTCAAAATTTATAAAATTTTATTTAATTTTTCTATAATTTAATTGGATATCTTTTTTTAGATATTTTTTAAATAGATATAAAGATAATTAGATATTTAAAATTTTAATATTTTTTTCAAATATTTTTTATATATGACTTCATAATTTTTGAATTTAATCTCATTTATATCTTCTTTAAATTTAATAGAGCACATTACATTATCAATATTGTTGTTTATAACTTTACATATTGATTCTCATATAGAGATGAAAACTTTAAGCAATTTATTTTGGATTCTATGCAAAAAATTACATACTATTGATAAAATTTCAGTTTAATTTTGTCCGACAAAAAGAATTAATGTGGAGTTCAAAGTTATATTTATATTATCTCTATTCAGAGTAAGTCTTGATTTATTAGATTAATGTTATATGATCGCTAAATTATAGAATATTTGTAATATAGTAAATGTGAATTTATAGTAGTTTTATATAATTAATTAACAATAAAATTATATTTTTTTATTAAAAGAAGAAACAGAAACATTATTTTCTTTTCATGTTATAAAATTTTATTGTATATATAAAGTGCAATATTAATTAATCATTATATTTATTTTAATTTGAATAAAAATTCATATTTTAATATTATATAAATAATAAAATTGAATGAATATATAATGAGTAAATTCAATTATGATATTTATTTTAATCTGAATAAAAATTTATATTTTAATATTATATAAATATTAAAATTGAACGAATATATAATGAGTAAATTCAACGTGCAACGCACGTCATAAAAAAAACTACTTACTAAAAAAAATTAAAATTGCTGCCAAAAGGGTAAAAGGGATATAAATTAGGATCATAATCTGATACACTAAAATCATAATCAAATGTCTCAGAATCAGATTCAGATATACTAAAATCACGTGAGATTTTATTCTAACAATATCCTCTACTACAGTAAATACTTTTACTACCTTTTAAGTATTTTAATTTAAGAATAGACCAAACAAATAGATATGAAAACTAAATGCTAAATTATTAACAGATTCTAGACAGAGGCCACTATTGACACAGGATATTGATTAACAAAATTAAAAGTATTTGTCAAATTTGAAAAAAAATTATAAGTTCAGAATTTTTTTTAATGATTAAGCCAAAACAAATTTGATATTGTGTATACAATAAAAGTTTTATAGAACTAATTAGTTTCTACGAGAACATTCTTGATTTCATTGGGACTTTAATTAAAACTGATTTATTGTAATATAAATAATAGAAAATACAATTTTGCATCTTTCCAATTTAGGTTTATACTTTATATAGTAAAGAAATTATTCTTTTTATAAAAAATTTTCAAATTTCTTTGTCTTAATAATGCTCTTAAAAGTCTTTCTTTATTTTGTGATTTATTGCCAAATAAATGAAAGAAAAATATCATTTCGTATCTTCCTAATTTGGTTTTCTAGTAAAAGTTTTATATTTCTATAAAATATTTTTCGGCTTTCTTTTTTTGTAATAATATTCTTAAATACCTTTCTTTATTTTGTTTGATTAAAAGACTTCCAATTACCTTTTTAAATTTGATTAAGGCTCGTAATTATCTTTTTAATTTTATAAATCAAAGGCTCTTAATATTAATTTTTCAATTTATTTTAGCCATTAAAAACTAATAATAAATTGTTGACATGTTATAACTAAATGAATTCATTTTTCATAAAACTAGACATACGTGAAGTTAAACGGCTCAAATGAATATTACAGGCTATAGAGAGAGGTGGCGTTTTTTTTTTTTTTTGTGTTAGAAAAGACTCTAACCTACGGTCTTACACTCTCCGTATCTTTCATTAGTAATTTTTTCTAAAAGTCATATGATTACAAAAATGGAGGTTCTACTCCTTAATCCGAGGATCATACTGTATCCATTCCTATATTTATGGACAAAACCAATAAATTTTTTAAAAATTATTCTTATTTTTTATAAGTGTATGATTAAAGTACCTCATTTGAAAAAAATTTATATTTTCATTGGTGGTGGTCTAGAGAAGTCAATCCTCTGACCAAATCAAGCGTAACTTCCTCTATATAAAGACATGCATGGTTAATTATGATTTCATCAAGAGAAATACTATCACATCCACTCGTTAATTACCAACCCCCTAACCTAATCCAGAGAAACTTCCTCTATATAAAGACATGCTGTGTTAGTTATGAGTTCATCAAGAGAAACTTTATTCATACAACAACTCTGCAACTGCATCATCAAAGATGTACTACTCCATGTCAATACCATTATGCTTTCTTCTTTTTTCTCTTATGTTAAATGTAGCCATTTGTGTTAATCCATTAGAATCTATATGTTCTGATCGAGAATACCCTCCTAATAGTCCTTATCAGAAAAACTTAAACAACCTACTAAATATTTTATCTACCAAAATTACTCCTGCTGGATTTGGCATTGAGATATTAGACAAAGGAGTAGACCAAGTTAATGGGTTAGGCTCATGTCGTGGAGATGTCTCAATTAAAGACTGTTCAGCTTGTGTCGTTGAGGCTAGTAAAAAAATATTAGATGTTTGCACTGGCAGTGAGGCAGGAATAATATGGTATGATCATTGCTTCTTGAGGTACTCACATGAATACTTCTTTGGGAAAATAGATTATCAAGTAGAGTTCTTCACGTACAACCCTGTATTTGCGAGTAATACATTGCTGCTTGAAGATAAAATGAAGGAGTTGTTAAATGGGTTATCCGTTGAAGCTTCTCAAAAAAAGACTTTTTTTGCAACAGGAGAATTGGTGCTTGACTCGTCACATAAATTGTATGGTATGGCTCAATGCACTATAGATCTTTCTAACTCTGATTGTAAGACAAGCCTTGATGCAGCCATAAAGAAACTTTCAAGTTGCTGCTCTGGGCGCATAGGTGCGAGGGTTGAAGGTGGAAGTTATATTGTTAGATATGAAATGTTTCCCTTTCTTAATAATGTATAGAGAATCATTTTTTATTTTTTTATTGTCTAATTAATTTTGTTACGATCTTTTCTTTTTGGGAAAAGACCGTAAGATCGTAATGGAATAATTAGGCAATAAAAATTGAAAATACATTAATTGAGCACAATAAAATTATATTCACTATATTAAAGGGCGAATAAAATTTCATTTTAGCTTGATCTTCCACACACTCAATGACCGGTCTGGACACGGAATTGAGTTGTGACACTTGCACTGCAAATTTAGAGCACGTACACTAATTATCCCAAATAAATAGTTTTGCTTTTGGCAATTTTAGCCAAAGTTTCTCAACATACGTTTCAAAACTGAGCCAAATCATTGTTCGGTTAGGATCGTCGAGCTAACAGTGTCAATACTTATACTGCTTTTAAACTATTTTAATTTAAGAAAAGACCAAGTAAAAAAATGATTTATTTTTTATATCAAAATTTAAATTTTATGCCAAAAATAAAGATGCTAAAACAAGAATTATCTCAATGCTCAATAAATTACAAAATAAACGAACTTTCTTTTAACAAAATTGCAAATAAGAAATTTATAGTATAAACATTTTATAGCTAACCTAGTTTCACTCTATGTGCTCAACATTCAAAGAAATTCTACCTATGTCAACAGTGATGCATTTCCTTTTTTGTTGAGTGATTTGGTACCTATTAAGTTTGTGATTGATTTATCTAGGAATTTCAATACAACACTAGAATATAAGAAATTGAAAAAAAAAATAAAAATTTAGTAATAGAATATAAAAAATTAAGTAAACGAATTGTACACACCTCATTGAAGACCTAAGGAGAGCCTACAAGGATAAGGAATTGATCTAAATAAAAAAATAAATAGCTTTAATAGGACAAGAATTGAGAACTAGAAATGAGCATTAACTTATTTTGGGTAGCTTGAATTAAGAAAAAGAAAAAACATCAATTGGCTATCAATTAAAAAAAAAGAAGATAATTTTAAGGTTTTAGTCTTTGTAGAGTGAACAGGGTGTTAAAATGGATTCACGTGTTAATTTCAATATGAATTTGTTTAACACGTGACACGATTAGAGTCAATACAAATACGATCCATTTAATAATTATGTCAGATTTGCCAATACGAACACGACACGAATATTAGACAATTGACACGAACACACCACCACATGTAATCTGCCTAATATTATAAGCAGGTTATGTGGATTGTATGGACTCGTATACAACTCTTGCAACCTATTTATTATCATAAATAAGTTAAGTGCATCGTGTTAACCTGTTTACGAATCACTTAACATGTTTATAATATTTTTGAACTTTTGACCTATTTAACTTAAATTATATTTAAAAATAAATGTTCATACATAAAAATAAAATGCATGGATAAAATTATTTATAAAATTCATAAAAAAATTAATACATAAAAGTCTATATTACACAATAATTCATCATTCAAATTCTTTTAAAATAAATATTTATAATTTAAAATGAAGAATGAGAGGAGCAAGGATATTGTCCACTTTGGGTTTCAGGTCCGTACGGTTTTGTTCCTAGGCCAGCAGCTATTGGGTTGCCCAACCAACCACTTAGTCCAAAAGACTTCTTGGTAATCTAAAGCTTATCATTTCTTAAGTACATTATTTATACCTAATGCTTAGTTGATGTGGGATTTGCCAAGGGTATTTTAGCTAATGAGTTATTGCATTTGTTTCGGGACAATGGCAAGGTGTTTGCCTACCTAGAGTAATGCGTAACTAGTGGTTTAATACCTGAAGAAGAGACATAAAGGCAAAACCACAATTAAGAGAAACACAAGTCATAGAGGAGAGAGCGCGTCAAATCTTGGCTTGCTAAATTTCGATCAAACAATCAAGTCATTTGTGAGGAGATGAGACGTGTAGCGGCGTGAGTGGTGAGGAGATGAGATGAGATTGTAGAGGAGTGTGCGATTTAGGGTTTTAATTTCAATATTTATATCTTAGTACAAAATCACATTTTTACCCTTAGATAAACGGGTAACTTGCCTAATCCGCATGTCAACCCTGTGATACGACATATTTATATTCTTATCATAAATAGATAACTCGTTTATGACACAAATCTATTTAAACTCGATCCTAACCCATTTATTTTGAGTATTACGCGAATCATGTTTACATGTCATAACCCATTTTAACATCCAAAGTCAATTATCAAAATACCTTTTTTTTAAAAAAAAATAAAAAAAGAAGTTCTACGGGGCCCATAACCCCCTTGCCTTATGGTGGATTTATTTATGGATATTAGTGTAAATGTGTGTAAGTACAAATATAGAAAATTGAAATCATTTGTTTGAAGATGTTCTTGATCTTAGTAGAAGACGTTAATTTTTTGAGTAAAAACTGATCCATTTTCAAATAGAATGACAAAAGAGACCTTCTACAATATTGTCATAAACATTATTTTTCAAAAACTTGTTACAATTGACACCTATAGAAGAGTTTAATATACTAAATTTTAATTGAGGAATATGCCGCACTACTAGACTCCATTGGTATGGGTAAAAAAAACTTATCCAAACTTCAAAGATATGAAGATTCCAATCATAAGGAACCAACAATTCATCTTATCTTTTCAACTGTGCAAGAAATAAAAGATTCGCATAAAAACTCATCAATAAAGAGGAACAATCCCATGAAAAGATAGAAATTAATAACTCCACTAACAGGTACAAAAAATATTCAAGATCTATCTACTATTATAGATTTGAGAGAATAAATCTAAATTTTGTTTTAAATAATTATAAATTTAAAAAATTATGAAAAAGAAAATTATGATTTGAAATACCCCGAAATTTTTATTTCAAAACTATTTTCCATTTAAATTTAATTGTTAAATTTTTTAGCCAATAATATTACGCCACGTAATATTTATTGGGACAGAAAAATCATTTTTGGTTCGCTCTAAAATTTATCGAATCAAAATCGGGCCAATTAATTATTTTTATTGGACCGAATTAATTAAAATTAGACCCAAAATGGATATTTTCGAAAAACACTATGCGTCACTATTTTTTTCTCCCCGGCAACTTACCTTGGACGGTTTGTTTTATATAATTATTAAAATTACTATTTTCGTTTTTATATAATAATTTAAAAAAAAAAAAATTTTAAAAGGCGTCGACTTCTTCTTCCCTCTGCGCCAGCTTCTCCTCTCTGCACTAGCCACCTCCACTGCCTCCAGCCACCACGCCTCCACCACCACAGCACTGTCACACAGCCAGTCCTCCTCTCTTCTTCTTCTTCTTT
>CANUEP010076746.1:0-79561 GCA_947857235.1 Jatropha podagrica | reverse complement strand
AAATTACTTGCCTCCTTATGGGAATTTAACCACTCTTAAATTGTGATCTAGCTTTAATAAGTGCTATAAGACGGTGCTCCGGCACCGATTGTGGCATCCGTCGTCTGGTTCTTCGGGATTAGGCGGCGGGTGTTACAGTTGAATTCAAGTTTTAGATGTGAGGAAGCAACCAAGTTGTCCTGCCAATCTTCCCATATGCACTCCCTCATAGAGCTTGATGGAGTTTCTTATTTCAGTTTTGTTATAGCTTATCCCAACACAGAAATACAAAGTTGCAAAACAGCTTGCTTGAAAAATTGCGCTTGCAAAGCAGCCCTTTTTCAATATCATTTCACTACTTCAAGGGGCAATTGCTCCTTCTTGTCACAGGTTTTCTCTAATGACAACTTCACCTGGACTTTTCCCGTACAACTACACAACGTTCATTAAAGTGCAAAGACCTTTACTTGCATCTAGTCCTCCAAGCCTGCAATTTTATGAATCTGTACTTGAACCTCCAAGTAACCAATCAAGAAACTTAGCAATCATTTTGGCGACAGTGTTGGTTGCAGCAACAATTGTACTCTTCCTTGTTTGTTCATGCCTACGATTTATAAGACAAGGAAGATCTAGTGGGGAATGGAGAGAAGACAATGCAGATGATGAGGAGTGGGAGAATTCATTACTTCAAGTAACAACCTCGCCCAAAAGATTCACTTACCAAGATTTGAAATCTGCAACGGACAACTTCTAAAAAATTAGGAGGAGGAGGATTTGGTTCAGTTTTTGAAGGGACCTTGACTAATGGCACCAAAATTGCAGTGAAGCGCTTAGATCGGTCTGGGCAGGGGAAAAAGGAATTTTTAGCATAAGTGAAGACGATTGGTAGCATACACCATGTCTGCCTTGTAAAACTTGTAGGATTCTGTGCTGAAAATTCGTACAAGCTTTTGGTCTACGAATATATGAGCAATAGATCCTTGGATAAATGGATCTTTAATAGAAATCAAGATGATACTCTTGAATGGAAAATCAAGAAGAAAACCATCTTAAATATTGCCAAGGGGCTAACTTATCTTCACGAAGATTGCAAAATGAGAATTGCTCATTTAGATGTCAAACTGCAAAATATTCTTCTTGATGGAAATTTTGATGCCAAATTATCTAATTTTAGATTGGCAAGACTAATTGACAGGAATCAAAATCAAGTGACTACTCAAATTCAAGGAACGTGAGGCTATATGGCTCCTGAATGGTTGAGCAGGAAGATCACAGAAAAAGTTGATGTCTATAGCTTTGGTGTTGTCATTCTGAAAATTATTTGTGGAAGGAAAAACTTGGATTTCTCTCAACCAGAGGAAGATGATCATTCACTTTTTTCGATGGTAAAACAAAAGGCAGAAGAGAATCAGTTAAAGGACTTAGTTGATAAAAATAGTGTAGGTATGCAGCAAAACATAGAAGAAGCAGTGAAGATCATAAGGATTGCCATTTGTTGCTTACATAATGATCCCACAAGGAGGCCTTGAATGTCTACAGTGGTGAAGATTTTAGAAGGTGTGGTTCTAATAGAACCTATATATGATTATGGGTTTTTAACATCTACTATAAAAGCTCCTAATGGAGTAGTGATGATACTATCAAATCCACAACTAGTATCAATCTTGTTAGGACCAAGATGAAGCAATATATATAGTTGTTTGCATCTTTATATGCTTTATTGATTAGAGCAACAAGGTAAAAATTACCAGCTTTTCTTTTTCATATCATGAAAATGTTGTTTGCTTTTGAATTGTTACTTGTAGGATGCAATCAATATACTGTAATTGCTGATGTTTATCTATATGCAATCAAAGTTTTATGATGCTAGTGTTAAAAAATTTTATTTCTTAACAAAATAAAATAGAAGTAAATAAAAAACATTAGAAAACCTGTATATTTTAGATTTTATTACTTTGTATGGGAATTGAATAAGGGCAATGTTTTTTACCATTGATATTGCATAAAAAACATATACTGTGTAATAATTGTTTTTTATTTATATATACATATATGCTTGAAAGAAAATTTACGATATGTGCATTACATGTGTACATATTAATATCTTTTACTTTCTACTTTAGTCTAATTTTAGGGATTTTAAAATAAGATAAAGTTAGTTTTAGCTTGTATTATACATATTTTGCTTTTGTCTTATTTTTATACATGTCCCACCTTTTTGGAAGAGAATATTCCTAAGACAAGAGGGCATTTCAAACATTTTAGACCATTCCCTAATAAAAGTGATGACCGTGGTTTTCACAATCGACATACTGGCTGTGCTTTATTTCTTTGAGAGTCAAAAGCATTCTAGTCAAGTACACAGTCCGATCAACTTGCCATGTATGTTACTTGACCTCTTATATAATGAGCCATAAGTTTATAAAAGTGAAAGCCCAACATATAAAAGCACATACGAGGCACCGACTGTATATTTTCCTCATATGGCAAATTGAAAGCAAGAGAATGAGAGAATAAATCAAGGATCTTTTTGAAATGCCTTTGCTTTCCTAAGCTATAAGAAGAGGAAGAGGAGATGTAGAGAGGGACAAGAAGGCTAGGGGAACAATTTAGATAAAGAGGGTAGAAAGTTGGGTTTAGCTCAAGTCTCCAATCTATTTTGCCTAACTGTTTCATAGATGAGCATGCTTTTGGCAAAAGTAGGACTTAAAGATGCTGTGTTAGAGCCACTTAAGCAAATTGGATGGGAAAGATTTATTACCATGAGGGATTTTGTTTATGCACCTCTAACATTAGAATTTTGGAGTTCATATTCTGCAAATATTTTTTGTATTGCCTGAAGAATATCCATCCAAATAAAATTAAGTTTAAGCTTTTTGGCAGAAATTATGAACCATTAATGAGGTTAGTCACATATTTGGGTTCCCCGTTGAAAATGCACTCAGACAAATATTTGAAGATTTTCATGATCGCAGTACATGGACCGATCTAACTGGAAAAAATGGGTACAATCCTGGATTATCGAAAGCCTCGCACTTGAGAAACCCAACATATAAGTTTATTCATAAATTTCTAGCTAACACAATCTTTGGGCGTAGTGAGATTGATGGGGTGGTCAGTTTGAATGAATTATACTTTATTTGGGCTATGGATCATGGGATACTTCTTAATGTGGATTTTTGGTTGTGCCAATAATGGGCTAGAATTGTAAGGGGGCAAGGAAGTTATTATGATGGGATGTTCTGTGACCCACATTGCTTTTTATTTGAATGGATGAAATCTAGTTTGACCAGTCTATGATATTGTGGGAGGTGGAAAGGGCACTATACTTAACTTAGATGTCATGATGCATATGAAGTTAGTTGAGAAGATAGGAGATATGTTTCGTGTTGTGCGAACACAAGAAGTAAGAACTGTTGATGATAGTGATGATGAGGAGGGAGATAATACCAACATGGAAGAGGATGTTCCACATCCCACTCCTGGTTTAGGTGCTTTTTCTGGTGTAGGTACATCTGGAGCTAGCCCTTCTTTTTAGGAAACATTCGACTTAGCCAATGAAGCAATTCTTGTGTGTATGATGTTTAGAATGGACATGTTTGATGCTCGCTTTTAAGGGATGGAGACTATGATTTCTGACAGTTTTCAATCCATAGAAATTATGCATGAGAGTCTCGAGTCTCGCATAGACACCATGCAAGGCCAATATCGAGGAATCAATAACCAGCTCAAGATAGTGATACAATTGTTATAGCCACATTCTCCTCCACCACCTGCTGCAGATTGAACTCTTATTTTATTATCTTTTTTCCTTTTATGTTTTTAATTTTAGTGTTATTTGTGCTTTTAGTTTTGTTTATGTTTGAATCTTGGACTGTTTGTTTTTATGCTCTCTTTTATGTTTAGTCTTTTAATTTCATTATGTATTTTACCCCCTCCTTTCAACTTTTAGCGATTAGATTCTACTTTATCATTTTCCTTAGATTTTCATTGTATTCTTCAATACAGTTGTGGTAAGAGGTTCTTAGTTTATTTCTTTTTCATATTTTTTTTTACACCTCGTATTGATGAATAATGATAAGTTTGGAGAATTGGTTTTTTTGTACACATTGAGGACAATGTGCTAAATTAAGTTGGGAGAAAAAAAATTTTAGTTAAAATTTTATTTTATTTTTTGTTTTCTTTGTTTACATTAGCTTAATATGGTTGAAATAATTATAAGCAAACTCGAAAATTAACATAATTTATTAACTTGTGATAAATTTAGTTATTTTTCTAGTCTAGTTTATTTTTAAGCTTGAATTTTAATCATTATCTTAACATTATTCTTTGATTTAACCATTTATTTTTAAGATCATGAATAATAATTTTTGTGATTTTTATGGTAAATAACTATGCTTTGACCAAATTTTATTTAACCTTAGTATTCTTAGAACAAATTAGAATTCCTTTTGAGGTAAAATTTTAAATGCTTACATGTAAGAAGAGATGATTTAAGCATTTTTTTTGTTGAAATTTCTATTTAGCCTAGGCCACCCTAAGTTAAATTATGACATTTGCAACTAATTTGAAGCCTATATCCAAATTTTATTGTTGTACCCTTTATTTAACCTGGCCATTAAGCCAAGTTCAAACCCTTACCACAAGTACAAGAATGTTTAATTATGAGATTTAGTTATATTAAAACATAAAAAGAAGAATAAAAAGGAGAGTTAATTCACTAAAGCTAGCAACTAGAGAAAAAAATAAAAAAAAAAAAGAAAAAAGATCATCTCATGAAATAAAAAGTAATCAAAATTCATGTTTTGGGAATTATAGCGAGGAAGGTATTATGAAACTATTAATATTAAGAAGAAGAATCCTTGCCGAAATATCTCGGATGTTTTGCTAGTAAAGTACTCTAAAAGAAATGTCTCCTTTGTTAACAAAAAATATTTGATGTAATGAAAATCTTGATATTATGCATTAATTATGCTTTTTGTTTCACCTTTTATCTTTTTTCTTTGTTAAGCTTAATTTATACCCTTTAAAACCCCAGTACAACCTTAATAAAAGATTTTTTAAATCTTTTTAATTGTGCTGTATTTAAATTATGGAGAACGGGTGACTAATTTTGCCATGGAAATGTTGAATTTACATTGTTAAATAACTTATTTAAAGTTTAATAATTTTTTTATGAAACTTCACATTCTATTTGTCATATTTTGAACAATTATTGATTTTGAAGATCTTGTTAACTTATGTTTATAAATAAAAGAATTTGTTTTCTTGAGAATTGAACTTTGCAAGAAAATAATTAGTTTAGGAAACACTTAGTTTATTCTCATGTTAAGAAATTTTTTATATTTTTGAGATTGTAAATAATTATTCTCAACCATATTAAGATAGTTTTGTTAAGCTGTTTAGTTTGTCTCTTTTTTTTTTTTTTTAATTTTGTTGCTTGAGGACAAGCAATGATTTAAGTTGGGAGAATTTTGATAGGTGTTATTTCTATTGTATTTTTCTATAGTTTCTAATAGGATTTTTAGTAGTTTAATTACTTTAATTAGTTTTAATTAGTTTTATTTATGTTCATAGTTAAAACTTCCTTGAATTACATTTCACTTGACTTTTAGTACTTTTGTAGGATTTGTATGGAAACCAATTGAAAATACAGAGAAGAAGCAAATCTCTCAAAATCTAGCATTCTTAGGTCATGCTACATATCGCGCTCGTGCTATAGAAGACTATCGATCTCAGAGCATGCTCCTTAAAGCACGGTCCGTGCCAGCTCCATCGTGGAGCCTCAGGGCCTAGCATGCCTATGCCATGCTACATAGCACGCCAATGCAAGATACCAGACTTCATATTGAGCTAAAATAACAACTCTAGCTCGTGTCGTGTGCATGGATTCGCATGAGATGCTTCTCTGACGCACTAATCAAGTCCGAAACCTATCTGAAAATTGGAAGAATCCTAAATTGGGAGAAATATAAAGCCTAAATAGTATCTTACCTTAAAAAGACTTCTTTTAAGACTTCAAGTATTAAAGTTTGTGTAAAGAATTAAGAAAGTCGTCTATGCTATTCCTTGACTAGTTTTTATCTCTAAACTCTTAATCTTGTTTTTATTTTTCATTATTCATATTGATTATAAGATTATTTTCAAGTTTAATTGAGTTTTACTTAATTAGTATGTCGAACTAAACTCTCATACTAGGTGATAACAACAAAATATGCATGTATTCTACCATTTATTTTTATTAAATTTAGCTTTATTTTGAATATTAAAATAAGAATTTAATCCTATTTTACATGATTTTTTCTCTTTGTTCTACCAACATTCACTATTTTAAGAAAAAATGGACCAAATATGACCCATTTAGCATCTAATCAAATCAAAGAAGGCTATTGAAGCCTTCTGATGTTGAAGCCCAAGTAATCCTCCTGGAAAGCCAAAAGAGTCCAAACTCCAATGCCCAATTAGCCTAAAAAGGTAAGAAAAAGAATAGTGAAAGATTGATCAACGTGGACAGCCAAAGACGAAGCACGAAGTAAGCTATGAGATGACCTCCTGACAGATCGTTTGAGCTGAAAACGCTGCAATTTTGATAGGAACATTGTATCCAATCTTATGAGCAATCTCCTTTAACATTTTTTATTCACTATTTGGGTAGTGGAGAGCAGCTTTGCAGGCTTAACTTGTGCAAGTTGTTGAGTATGACGTAGACCAATAGAAGCCAATCAAGAATTCTATAAAAAGAGCAAACAAATGCAAGAAGAGGGTTGGACACATTAAATATGAAGAGAAAGAGTTAGTAGCTTAGGTAGTGTTATTGCAACATAGAAGGAGGGGAGCTATTAGCCAAGCTTAGGACATAGAGTTCGGTGAACAACCAATCAAATAAACCCCTAAGTTTGTTATTTATTTCTTTGACTCCTTTTGTGTATTTTAATTGTGTCAATTTATTTGTAATAATTCTACACTAAGTATTTGGATCTAGTCAAGTAATTTATCTATTAATTACGAAAATGCAACTTTGAATAATTTGATTTACGTTGAATGTTTAATTCCTGATTTAATATGTTGAGTTTAATTCATGTGAATGATAAGTTATATTTTTATAGTATTTTTAGCTTAGTTTTTATTAGAAATTTTAGTATTTTTAAATTAGTTTAATTAGTTTTTCACTTAGATTTATTTATATTTTTAGTAAGTTTCCATGATTCTTGATAAGCTTGATTTGAAGGGTTTTAGCAGGAAAATAGCCAAAAATCGCATCGAAGAATGTTGAGGCTGAAATTGGAAATCTAAGAGCTCAACATGGCCAAGTTAGGGGAGTACACGGGCATGTCATGCAGTGCCACGGCCATGGCACCTACAGGAATATCAAACGAGCCAAATTTAGTTACTCAGCCAGTGTAAATTTAAGACATGGGTGTGGCCTTCTCATGGACTGCATGAAAATATTAAAAGGACTTATCTCAAGCGTTGCTCAAGCCCAACCTGATGAAAGAAGACTCCTAAACAGAAAATGAATCAAATTCAAATCAGTTTCCTACTCGGATTCGAAGACATCCTATGAAGTCTATATAAAGAGAGATCACAACACCATATGGGGGATATATTCATTCATTCATCAATCAATTTATCATTGAATTCTAGATCTCAATTCTAGATTCTATTCTTTTCTTAGTTTTTCTCTCTTTGTAAGAATGCAAGCAGTCAAGTTGTGTAAAGAATCAAGGGAGCTGTCTACGTTATTGTTTGACAAGTTTTTATCTCTAAACTCTTGATCTCATTTTTATTTCCATTAATTCTTATTATTTATGAAATTATTTTCCAATTTTATTGAGTTTTATTTAATTACTATGCAAACTAAACTCTTATACTAGGGATTTGATGTAGCTTAACTTCTATCCTAATTTGTGATATTAGATTTGTTTTTCTTTGTTCAAGTTATAATTTATTACTAAACTTAATGCTTCCAGGTAGAGTTTCTCCTTTGGATTGATTTATTTCATTATCGCTATCGGAAGAAGGGTTTTTGAAAAGAAAAGGGTAATAAATTACATGGGAATAATAACTTGATGCGGAAGCTATATGGTTTGACTCATGGGGGATTTCATAATTTAATGGCCTTATGTTATAAATTCTTGAACAAGCCATAAAATTTAATGATTTAATTCATGTTTAGTTGCACTATTGGGAGATAGGCAATTAATGGGATTAAAATAGCTAACAATACATCGGGAGAGCTTATTAGTGACTTTAGGATTGTTTCCCCTACTTGAACAATTAAAATTGATTAACAAACTAATAAAATAAATTAAATAGAGTTAAGTAAAGTCAATATCCCTAGTAGCTTTTAAACCTTGATTTCTTTTTATCAATTAGTCCTATTTGAATTCTTTTCTACTATTTTATTTTATTTTAGTTATTTTTACAAATACCCTCTTTTATTATCATTTAAATAATAATAAATTAAAATAATTTGGTACTTGGTATATAATTTTCGTAGGACGATAATCTACTCACTTTTTTATTACTTGTTGCGATTTTGTGCACTTGCAAAAATTGCGGTCAGTGAATATGTTAGGATCTTATAGTTGCATGATATTAGATATATTTGAACAAATCGAAACGGTGACAAACTAGATTGGACATTACATATTAGACCTAGAAATTTTAGACCTAGAAATATGCTAGGCTCTCTAAGGGTAAAATAATTAACACCAACTTAATAAATTATAATTGTGTTAGGTTATGAAAGTAGAAATGCATAATTTTAATAGACCATTTAAACTCAAAGGAGGAGTTTGGATACTTTAAGTTAATTCTTCCTCAAAATTTGGCAAAACGTTTTAACCATATTAGGCTATCAAAGTAGACGTCATGTGATTATAGTGGCCCATTTAAACTCGAAAGAGCAATTTGGACACCATAAATCAATTATTCAGAATTTGCACCTAAGAATTAGAGACTCTATAACTAGACCATCTCAATAACTATTTGTTAAAATTATTTTTTATTATCTCCACTTTCTTATTTTAATTTGAATTTATTTAATTTAATTGCAATTTAGTTTAATTCAAACTCCATTTTTACTTAGGTCTTCCTAATAATTATCGAACATAACAAATTAATAGCCTATCTCCCAATTTCTGTGTGACGATAATCTTTTTACTACTCGTATGACCTGTATACTTATGGAATGCGAATGCACTAATTGAGTTTAAAATAATTATGATATTAGATTTGTTTTTCCTTATTCAAAATATAATTTATTATTGAACTTAATGTTTCCAAGCAGAATTTCTCCCCTATATTGAATTCTTTCATGAATTACTATGAAAAGAAGGATTTTTGATATGCAAACGGTAATAAATTATATGAAAATAATAACTTGATTCGGAAGTTATATGGTTTAACTCATGAGGAGTTTTCATAAGTCAACGATTTTAGGTTATGAATTCTTAAACAAGCCATAAAACTTAATTATTTAATTCATGTTTGATTGCACTATTGGGAGATATGTAATTAGACAGGGTTAAAATAACTAACAATATTTTGGAAGAGCTTGTTAGTGATTTTAGGGTTGTTTACCCTACTTGAACAATTAAAATCGATTAAGAAACTAATTAAATAAATTGGATAGAATTAAGTGAAGTCAAAATCCCTAGTAGCTTTTAAACCTTGATTTTTTTTTTATTAAATATTCTTGCTTGAATTCTTTTACATTGCTTTATTTATTCCTTTTATTTTTACAATTATTCTTCTTATTGTCGTTTAAATAATAGAAGGTTAATATAATTTTGGTACTTAATATATAATTCTCGTGAAAATAATACTCTATTTAACATAGTCTTATCTTAAGTACGTCCACATGCTTAACATAGTCTAACTTTCAAAAATTAAAAAAAAATTTATATAATATTTCTTTTATTTATTAGTTTCCGTTTATTCATTTTCCTTTTCTTTAAAAACTCTATTTTGAATTTTATTTTTCTTTTAATCAGTTGACTTTTTCAATTTTTTTTCTTTTTCATTTTAGTTATTTAATTTAAGCTAATTATTTCTCTTTAAGTTGCCTTTAGTTTCATTTTTTTTTCTTTTCTTTTTCTAATTTTTAGTTCTCTTTTATTTAAGCTGTGTTTGACAACATATTTTTGAGTAGCTTTTAGAGTTTTGACTAGTCAAAATGCTGAACGCTACTTAAAAAATTGTTAAGTAACATAACGTTTGGACTAACTCTTAGAGGTTAGGGTAGCTTTTTGTGAAAAATTAACTCATGCAACGTTTAGTTTTTAGCGTTTCATGAAACGCCACTCAAACAGCTAACAGCTAAATGCCACTAAAACAACTAACAGCTATCAAAATAATTAATTTTGCCGAACAGACCCTTAATTGGTTAGTTTAAATTTTTGAAAATAACATGTATATAAAATAGTTATAATTAATTATTTTTTTATTTATTTCATTTTCCTTTTTTAATTAAAATATATTTCTTTTAATCATAAATTTTTTTTCTTTTCCTCATTGCATAGTGGACTAATCTTTTATGCGAAGATTAAGAAGTATAGAATTAATACCTCTTGATTCAGAAATTGAAAGAACAGCTCACACTTTGAGAAGAGAAAATTCAAGGTATCAGAGAGGAAGGCAAAGCCCCAAATCAAGAAGACTTGGAAGTGCAGACATAGTTTTGGAAAGAGTCGAACTAGCAGACTAGGTAGAGATTCCAAAACAAAACCAAGTTAGAATCGAGATCAAAAAACAAAAACAACAACTGAACGAGATGGCTGAGGGAACAACTTTATGGGATTTGAATGTTACTAGTCCCAAAGATAGTAAATGTTACAAGAAAAGATTGAGTTTTAAAGCTAGATTATGCTCTTTGGGCTTACAGGACAGCCTATAAAACTCTGATTGGCATGTCTCCTTTTAGACTTATTTTTGGGAAACCGTGTCATTTACCTTTCAAACTAGAACACAGCGCCTATTAGGTGATAAAAACTCTAAATTTTGACATGAAGGCAGCAGGCAAAAAAGATTGCTATAGTTGAACGAAATAGAAGAACTAAGACGGGACGCATAGGAAAATGCAAAAATTTATAAAGAAAGGACGAAATTGCTTTCCAGGCTTGCACTTTCTATTTACTTGAGTGTTATGTGTCAATTTTTTTCTCCAATTAAAGGACACTTGTTCTGACGTGCAACCTCACATTAAAAACTCCACTTACCTATTTAAATCCTTTTTGTATGGTATTTATTCAAATTTCACATGCAAGAACATTCTATTCCTAGGCCATGCATGTTGCTTAGCTCCTCCATTTTCAAATACTTTGAAGACCCATAGAACCCAACAAACACTTCTCCTTCCCTTTCTTTTTCAAATATTCATAGTAAGTTCATCCCGTCATTCTCAGTTATAATGCCTCCACGTCGAGCTTCTTCTCCAAGGCTTGTTTATAAGCATCGACATAGGTCACCACCACCAAGTACCTGCAACATGTCGGACCATCCATTTCATTTGCCAAATCCAAGTCAACTTCTAGAACCACGAGGGTTGCCTCTCGCTCGCCCAAAGAGACTTGTGCTGCCCACTAAGAATTTTATTGAGAAACACTTAGAAAGACTTAAGATTAAAGATGAATTCATAGGGATTTTAGAAAAAATTGGATGGAAAGGTTTGTTTTTAATTAGATGCAGAACTTATAGAAGGTTAACCTTGGAGTTCATTTTCACTTTCAAAACTGATTATGACCTTGAGCATCCTGATGCTTTTGGCCAAATAGGCTTTGAAATGAATTTCACTCAGCATCTCACCACCATTCAATCCATGAACCAACTCTTAGGAACCCCCAATGATGGTTTTAGAGAGCCACCTACAGGTTATAATGGGAAAGATGCTTGGTTTTTGTTATCGGGAGAAAACTCATCATTTAGGACCACCGACACAACTAATGCTTTAAGGAGCAAACCTCTTAGGATCCTTCATCGCTTTCTATCCAAAAAATTTCTTTGATGTCGACATCAACATACTAGAAGGATAACTAAGGAGGAGTTTTTCTCTTGTGGGCAGCACATAGGACTTAAGGTAGATGTTGCATTATTTTTATGTAGACATTATGTTGGACTTCACCAAGCTTCTCATTCCACAATAGTTGTTGGAGGTGTTGTTACTCGATTGGCTATGGGTTTCAACGTATTTGATGATGGATATGTAGAACGCCCCATTGGAAATATTGAAAAAGAGAAATTTACTATGATCTCACTTGTTAACATGAAAGTAATAACTAGGCATGAGGACTATTTTTATTTTTATTTTTTTTGCCAATAATGGTAGTTTAGAAGGAGATCCCATAGCATGTGTATGTGAAGAAACAAGTGATGTAGCGACTAAGATGTCAGAAGATGAAGAGGGAAGTGAGAAGCTGCTGAAGAAGAATAATTTAGAGATGAGATAATCATGCATTGCACATTCAGTTAACCACCAGTAAGATTGGAGGAAGAAGAGGACCCCCAAAAAAGACCTCCTAATAAAAACCGAACAGACTGTTGCTATCATCTGTGGAGATATACCACCGTCAACCAACTCCAATGATGAAATAATTATGCATTGCACATTCAGTTAAACCACCAGTAAGATTGGAGGAAGAAGAGGACCCCCAAAAAAGACCTCCTAATAAAAACCGAACAGACTGTTGCTATCATCTGTGGAGATATACCACCGTCAACCAACTCCAATGATGCCACCGTCATCTACTTAGACAACATCAAAGCCAAGATTGATCGCCTATTAATCCTTATACACTAGCTCATAGATTCTCAAGGGTTGAGTCCTAGAGCCCCCACTTTTCCTTAACTATTTTCACTGCCCTTCATACTCTTTAGTTACCTTTTGCTTAAATGAGAGCCTAGGATATGGGTTGTGCACATAGTTGCTAGACTAAATTTTATTAAAAAATCATTTTGTGTAAATATATATTTCCTTTTATTTCCTCATCTATCTCTTTGAAGATGCATGAGTACAATGGTGAAAATAGCTTCATAATTTCTTTTTCTTAAGTTAGACCAGTTCTGGATCATCAGTTTGAAATGATCAATAAAACAACCTTCTCACTGATCGTTTCGACTGGCGCGAGTTTTTCATTTGAAATGTGGACTTTCAGCCCACTCTTGAATTTTAACAATGGGCCTTTATCCAAACCAACCCACCCTAGCCCACTTCCATTACTTTAAAACCCACTAGCTCCTTTAAACCTAAAACCCTCTTTCTCTCTCCATAACCTCAAGCCCAATTCTTCCAAAAAAAACCCACCAAATTACCCATTTCCACCATCCCTTTTCCAACCCTAATGTTACCCTAACCCCTTTCATTTAACCCGCAATTACCATAACCCCAATTTAATTTAAATTTTCCCAAATTTACTCCATAACAACCCTATTCCACCAACCCCATATGCCCACCACAAACAACCTCTCTCACATCATTTCACATCCCCTTCCCATGTTGCAGCAAAATCTCCCACACTGCCACGACACCATGGCTAGAGTTAAACTCCCTAACATTCCTCACAGCTAGCTTGCAATTCGTCGAACCTCTTCCCATGGATCGTTGTTGCCTCCGCGCCAACCGTCACCTCCACCCTCAATTGAACCTACCCCTTCAATAAAACACAAGCACACTGTCAATAGAGAAGAATGACGAGTGGCTCACCTCAAATGACGATGGTACGAAAGGAAGCATCTATACGAGAAGCTGCAACATAGAAGCTTCATCTCCATTAGGTATCTTGACCTTAATGTGCTCTCCTCTCTATCCCTTAATTCCCCTTTGCGTGCTCTGTTTCAAGTTATGGGATGGAAAAATTTTATGGTAAATCAATTTCCTTCTTTCAAAGAGCTTACTTTTCAATTTTTAAGTTCCCTTAGGAAAAACTAAAATCCAATTATATCCAGTATAGCTTTTACATTATTCGGAACAAAAATTACCCTTAGATATGATACCCTTAATTACCATTTGGTTTTACTGATTGCAAGAATGGTTTCAAAACCATGCCCTCTGATTTTAAACTTGAGTTAGCTTGGAATGAACTTTCTTATCAAGCATATGGTTTTAGAGATAGGCAAGCTAAATCCAATGAAATTGATAATGTTCTTTTATAAAGCGTTCATTGATTCTCAGCAAAAACTATTTTTGCCTGAGGCAAAAGTTAAGGTCATGTTTTCACTCAAGATTTGTTCTTTCTCTCCACTTTTCACCGCCATAAAAAAATTTCCCCTGCCACCTTGATTGTCGACCACATGTTTCACATTGCTTTTTGCCAAAGGGAGTTATTGCTTTTAGCTTGCTTATAACTACCATTGCACTTAGTTTAAACCTTTTCACCATTGACAATCCACCTTTTGTGCCATTACCTTCGGTCGATAGCATAAATCACAAAACCCTCATTTAAATGGGTCTACTCAAGAAATGCAGAGGAGTTTTGGTCCTAATCAATAGATATGGAGAACAACTCATGGTCCCTAATTATGGTGTTCCACTGTAGAGCCTCACCATTGACCTTACTGCCAACATAGATTGCCTGCCAAATGATCCAGAAGAGCCTATTCCTCTTTCATCTTTCCAACATCAAGTCCTAGAGCGCTTACAACGCATTGAGGACAGTATTCACTAGCTAACCAACACTATCCTCTGCCTACTTTTTGACTCAGACGACTCTCCATCCTTCTGAGATTGCATATTTTTAGGATTTCATAATTTTTTATTTTTAATTTCCAAATTATGTTTTCTTCTTTTTAGTAACATGTTATTTTTCCTTCTTGTTGTCCTTAATTCTTCATTAATCATTGTTCTTATTTCACTTTCTTTTTTATTTTAATTTATTTACATACATACAATTGTTGTTTATGGACTGAATGATTATCACTTTAAATATACTCCTTAACTTCTGTTTGATATTTGAGCATCACAGTAACAATGTTGTCCACATTGAGGACAATGTCGAAAATAAGTATGAGAGGTATGCTTAAACTGACATATCTTTATTGTTTTTATTTGAAATGATCTGCCAAAAGCACTTCTCGCATATCATTTCGGCGTCATACCTTTGTTGTTACTCCCATGAATTTTTCTCTTGAAATTGTCCCCATAAAATTTTCAAAATTCATGCATTTTCTACCTATTGATTTAATGTTACATATTAAGAAGCAAAACATTTTGATGAATGCATATAAATTTATTTTCAAAATAGCTCAAATTTACTCTTGAACTGTTGAATCCTTGGTTCATTTTAAGAATGAGAATTAGTTGATCCTTAAGCCTTGATTTCTTATTTAAGTATAAAATCACTCACTTTGGTACTACACCTTTATACTTGAGCTTATAATTTACTTTCATAATTATGGAAACTAGATTGTACATGGGTAGAATACAATTTGCCTAAGAAAAACTGTGTAAAAGGTGTTAAGACACAAATCCTAGAATAAATTTTTCCAAGACTTTCAAAGTGAAATCTTAAGATTTCTACACTTATAGGAACATAATTCAGGCGCTTCTTTGAATTTAACCCATTAACCTTCCAACCTACCCCTTTTATAATTTGACCCTTGTTAGACCCTTTGAGCTTGTATCTATTTTTTTCAAAAATAACCCATATGAAGAATCAAAACTTTAAAATCCTTTTTGACTATCACCCTTAAGAAAATTATTTCTTCGATTTTTAAGTAGCGAACTTAAGGAGATTAGATTACACTATATGAGAGCATTTTCCTTCTCTAAAAATTACATCGAATGGTCAATCAAAGTTCACAAAGTTCAAATAAAAGAAGTGAGACCGTGGAGAACCATTTGCTAGAAAATTACAATAAGAAGTTTAAAAATCTCAATTAGCAAATGGGACACAATTAAGAAGGGACAATTGCATAAAAGTTCTCTATATTTCTCTCTCTAAAGTTCTTCTCGTATAAAGAGAAGAAAAAAAATGCAAAAATAAAGGGAGAAAATAAAAGGAGAAAGAAAGATAAGAAGCAAAAGGAAAAGACTTATTGGTACAGAACATGAAACTCTCTCAAACTCAATAGTCTAACTCTTCCTTGTCCTTCAAACTTCAAAAAATCAAAAAAGAATATTTTCTCACTTTGAGCCTTATTTAAAATATTTCTTTGATATTAAGCCATATTAATCCCCTTTACCCCGTTGCAATCCTGAAAAGACCTGTTGATTCCTTGAAGTTATGTTTTTGCTTCATTAGTGGAGAAAGTGATTGTGAAATTTGCCTATGAGATTTGGAAATTCAATAATATATCTACCTATCTATACATCTAGCATACATTCTTCTCTAAAGGCATGTTTGTATCCTCCTAAGTTCATATATTCCCGCATGATTAAAGTAAATATGAAAACTTGTTGAAAGGAACATGATCTTAATTGAGTGTGTTAAATACTTTTTTGAACACGATAGAGCTTTAGGATTAATTAATCTAATATTGAATTTTACCTTAAATTTCATATTTGAGCATAAATTGAGCTGAAGTTTTTCATTCATTGCATAAAGGACATTTTGCATTACTTGGGAACAAGTAACAGTACAAGTGTGGGATATTTTGATAACAACAAAATATGCATGTATTTTATCATTTATTTTAATTAAATTTAGCACTATTTTGAATATTAAAATATGATTTTAATCCCATTTTACATGATTTTCTCTTTTTATTGGATTTACAAATGAACTACACTAACATGCACTATTTTAAGCAAATATGGACCAAATATGACCTGTTTAGCATCTAATCAAAGCAAAGAAGGCTATTGAAGCCTTGTCGATGTTGAAGCCCAAGTAATACTCCTGAAAAGCCAAAAGAGTCCAAACTCCATCGCCCAATTAGCCTAAAAAAATAAGAGAAAGAATGGTGAAAGATTGATCAACGTGGACAGCGAGGATAAAGCACGAAGTGAGCTGCGAGATTACCTTCTAACAGATCGTTTGAGTTGCAAATGTTGCAGTTTTGATAAGAATATTATATCCTGACTTTTGAGCAGTCTCCTTTAACATTTTTTATTCACTCTTTGGGCGGTGGAGAGTAGCTTTGCAGGCTCAACTTGTGCAAGTTGTTGAGTGTGACATGGACCAATAGAAGCCAATCAAGGATTCTATAAAAAGAGCAAACAAAGGCGAGAAGAGGGTTGGACACTTTGGAGACTTTTTGGCACTTGTGGCCACAAGGAAGAAAGAGAGGAATAAGTGGCCAATCATAAACTTAGCAAATATGAAGAGAGAGAGTCAGTAGCTTAGATAGTGTTATTGTAACACAGAAGGAGGGGAGTTATTAGCCAAGCTTTGGGCGTGGAGTTTGGTGAGCAATTAATCAAATAAACCCCTAAGTTTGTTATTTATGTCTTTTACTCCTTTTGTGTATTTTAATTATGTCGATTTATTTGTAAAGTATTTAGATTTAGTTATGAGATTTATCCATTAATTATGAAAATGCAACTTTGAATAATTTGATTTACGTTGAATGTTTAATCCCTGATTTAATATGTTGAGCTTAATGCCTGTGAATATATCAGAATCTCATATTTGCATAATGTTAGATATGTTAGAACAAATCAAAATGATGACAAACTAGATTGGACCTCACATATTAGACCTAGAAATTTTAGACCTAGAAATATGCTATGCTCTCTAAGGGTAAAAGAACTAACACCAGTTTAATAAATTATAGTTTTGTTAGGCTATGAAAGTAGAAATCCATAAATTTAGTAGTCCATTTAAACTCGAAAGAGGAATCTGGATACTTTAGGTTAATTCTCCTTTAAGAATTGGCATAACATTTTAACCATGTTATGCTATGAAAGTAGATATCATGTGGTTGTAGCGGTCCATGTAAACTCAAAAGAGGAATCCGAACACCATAAATCAATCATTCAGAGTTTGCACCTAAAAATTAATAGAGACCCTATAACTAGACCATCTCAATAACTATTTGTTGAATTTATTTTTTATAATCTCCACTTGCTTATTTTAATATGAATTTATTTAATTTAATTGCAACTTAGTTTAATTCAAACTCCATTTTTACTTCTGTCTTCCTAATAATTGTCAAACATAACAAATTAATAGTCTATTCCACAATCTCTGTGGGAGATAATCTTTTTACTACTTGTACGACCCATATATTTGCAGAGCACGAATGCAGTAATTGAGTTCAAAACACTAAAGATTTGATGTAGCTTAATTTCTATTCCAATTATGACATTAGATTTGCTTTTCCTTATTTAAGATATAATTTATTATTGAACTTAATTCTTCCAGATAGAGTTTTTCCCCTAAATTGAATTTTTTCTTTAATTATTATCAGAAGAAGGGGTTTTGATATGACAAGGGTAATAAATGACAAGGGAATAATAACTTGATGCGGAAGCTATATGGTTTGACTCATGGGGGCTTTCATAAGTTAATGACCTTATGTTACGAATTCTTAAACAAACCATAAAACTTAATGATTTAACTCATGTTTGAATGCATTATTGGAAGATAGGTAATTAGACGGGATTAAAATAGCTAATAATGCATCGGAAGAGCTTGTTAGTGATTTTAGGATTCTTTACCCTACTTGAACAATTAAAATTGATTAACAAACTAATAAAATAAATTGGATATAATTAAGTGAAGTCAAAATCCCTTGTAGCTTTTAAATCTTGATTTTTTTTTATTAAATATTCTTGCTTGAATTCCTTTCCATTGCTTTATTTATTCCTTTTATTTTTACAATTATTCTTCTTATTGTCCTTTAAATAATAAAAGGTTAACATAATTTTGATACTTGGTATATAATTCTCGTGAGAACGATACTCTACTTACTCTTTATTACTTGTTGTGATTTCGTGCACTTGCGAAAAAGCCTGTCACAATGATTCAAAAATAGTGGTTCATTTCCTCAACAAATTTGTCTTTATAAGGTATATGAGGACGATGGGCTTCGTGTGGCTGTCTGATGGCTTTCCTAAGAATTACTTGAGCAAATCAAATTAAACGGGTTTGATTCTTTTTTGCTCATAAAATCACTTTATCCAACCAATTTTAATCCTCTGAGGAGCAGTTTCCTTACTTTGGTAAGGTTTTGAAAATATTTGGAGTCGCCACCCTAAAACTAGGGAAAAATTCTCAGATTAATTAACTCATTCGAATTAACTAATCCAACTTTAACCAATGTGAGTTTGAGTTGGTACGAAAATGGAAAGGTATTAGGCACTCATTCCATCTAGTCTAAATCAGCCTCCTAATTATTCGAATATTCGTTATTTATTACTTATGGTATTAATTTTAATTGAGATGTAAAACATTTTATATAATTTTTGAAGACAATGTATCCAAGCATGTTATCATAATCTAAACATTCATCCAACATCAAAATAAGCAATCACAAAGAAAGAGGGAGGAGAAAAAAATTACAAACCCTCCTAAAATACGTTCTACCCTTAATCCCCTTACATATTCCTTTTCTAATCAATTAATACACATCAATAAAAAAACTAACTTAAATTATTACAAATTGCAAACAATAATCATAAATGAATAAGAATTATATCTAGCTATTACAAACCAATTTAAATGAGAATCTTTATAAATTCACAACAAATTACACAAATAATATTACTGAACCCCTTTAGAATAATAAATTACAAATTTCCTAAGTAAAATTATATGAAACTCAGAAAATAAAAATAAATAAACTTTAAAATCACATCACATTCAAGCATTCAAACAACATGATTTGTGCAAATATTAACTAAAGATCATCAAAACACAAATGTTAATCCAATAAAATAATAAACAACACAAAATAAAAATTAAATCATTAGAATAATAAAATGATAGAACATAAATTAATGTTAGAAACATTAAAGTGGCATAAAATTAAATAAACAGCATATATATAACCATATAAACATATATTATAGAACAGTAATTAAATGTGCATAGAAGACATGCTGGAAAATAAAATTAAATGGTTTTAATAAAATTTCTAGTTCATGATCATAATATTCACTATGTTAGATGAATTCAATTCAAAAATCATTATTTGAAATGGTATTAAAACCATTAACACACTCATTCGGATCAAACATAGATCTTCAATCCCTAGGCCTAACCTATTTCTATCTCAAAATCCAGATGTAATTTTGTGTTTTCTATATTGCTCTTCTTTTGGAACTTATATACTAACACTACTAGAAGTGACTCACATCCCATTCCAAGGTAATCAAAGACTATAATCACTAGAAGATCGAAGGAAAAGAGGGTTGACAGCAATCTGCCACATTTCTAGCATAAGGCTTTAGCTTGAGGCGTGCACCTTAAGCATAAGGCTTGCGCCTTTGCTGCCTAAAAATGTAATAGATTGCTGCAAAATTGAGTTTTTGCTTGTTATCCTCTTAAAAACTCAATTTTTTGAAGTTCTAATACAGAAAATGAACTAGAAATCACAAGAAAATAAGGTTTAGACTCTCAATTTACCTAGTTTTGAAGAAAACTCCTTGATTTGCTTGAAATTTGATGAAGAGCACCTCCTTGAACTTTTTTATCCTTGAAGATGATCCGAGTTTAGGTGTTTGATTCGTTTCTAGAAGTGTTTATGAACCTAGAACTTGCTGACTATCCTAGAAACATTCTTTCACACAATCAAACTCCTAAAATCACTTAAGATTTTGTGGTAGAATTCATTTTAGTCTATGGTTTTTTTATTATTTTTGTTTTGATTTTTGATTTTTAATTTTTTTTATTATTCTTATTTTTTTTATCTCACCTCCAAATGGCCAACCCCTAACCCTAACTATCAAGGGTCTATTTATAGGCATATAAAGAAAAATGACACTATTCATTACCTATGCGGCATGTGGGCTCCACACATGGGCTCCACTAGTAGGCCCCATAAACGAGCCGATTTTCGATTGTTCATGAAATTGGTCTAAATGGTGCGTGCATCAACATAAGGCATGAAAATTTATCCTAAGTGAACCCAAAACTCAGTTCCAAACTCTATTACAATGCGAACCCCAAAACGTGAAAACGATCTAATGGATTCGGTTTCTTACCCTAGGATTATTAGTTCAAGAATCGAATCAATCAGATGTTCCAAACTCGTTCTACCATGAAAAATATCATCACCACTGATGAGCCCCTTAAAGGTTACTGATGTGCCCCACATGTGGGCCCCACAAGGGCCACTATGGGTCACGCCAACAAACCGACTTGATTTTTATGAAAACCATCTGAGTGATGCATAGAGTGTTGCAGGGCACCAAGGTGTATCCCGGGCAATCATGAGATGCACTTTATGGGCCAGCCATAGTTGTGAAATAGTGGATTTAAGGGTTGTTTTTCTAAACTCAAATCATCACTTCGAGATCATGTTCATCGGATGCTTCAACATCTTCTTTAGCAAATAAGGTTATCATCATCAAGCCTATTTTTGGGGTGAAAATTGAGCGTCTACGATATGGAATGTCAAGAGCAATTATAAGTGATAGGGAAAGCCATTTTTGCAATCAAACTTTTGAGTCTCTATTGAAAAAGTATGGTGTTACCCATAAAATAGCCACTCCATATCACCCCCAAACAAGTGGCTAGATCGAGATATCCGATAGAGAAATCAAGATGATCCTAGAAAAGATAATGAATAGGACGAGAAAAGATTGATCTTTGAATTTAGATAAACCCTTGTGGGCTTATCGAATTGCATTCAAGACACCAATTAGAAATTCTCATTTTCGATTGGTTTTTAGAAATTCTTATCATTTGCCAGTAGAGCTAAAACATAGAGCTCTTTAGGCCACTAGACTGTTGAACTTTAACTCTTAAGGCATCTAGAAAAAAATGACTACTTCAGCTAAATGAGTTGGATGACTTCAAGATGGACTCTTAAAAAAATGCCAAGATTCATAAGGAAAGAAAAAAAGTATGGCATAATAAGCACATACTAAAGAGACACTTCAATGAAGGTGATCTTATGCTTCTCTTCAACTCACACTTAAGACTTTTCCTAGGTAAACTAAGGCCATGGTGGTCCGAACCCTTCATTATTACCAAATTTTTATAACAGGGTATAGTGGAAGTGCAATTTAAAAAGGAGAATAAGTTCATAGTCAATGGGTAGAGGCTCAAGACTTATATTAAAGGACAGGTGATCTCAAGAGAGTCCTCTTACTCAATGCCCGATTCAAGCAATTAAGAAGTCAAGCTATTGATTAAAAAGAAGTGCTTTTGGGAGGCACCCTAAGGTTTTTCATTGTAAATGTCATTTCCTTTTAAGATTTTTAGTTTGTATATATTTAGATTTAGCACTAACCAATGTTCATATAGTTTGTGTATCTTTGAAAAGATTATTGTAGGGGATTCAAGTAAAGAGAACTAACGGACGATGGACGTGGTCATGTGTAAACAAGGTCACGACCTGTTTGTTGATCATATTTATATAGATGCATAGCCTAACCTCCATGCTTTTGTACTTTCAAAGTACAAAATGTTTTTATCTAAAAAGCACGGTAGATTTGCCTCCCAATAGTTCTTTCTAGGAAAATTTCACGGTTGCATGACATTCCATGTTTTTAATAAGAAATACACTTGGTCTTAATGGTTAACTATGATCAGTTGTACAACTGTGAATTTGTGCTAAGCAAGTTAGAAGGTTTTCACGTAAAATTTACGATCAATGCAACTGGTGTAACATGTTCAAGTGTATTCTTGTCTAAAAACATGGCCAGAGCTACAGCCATAGTTTTGTTTTTGGAGAATTAGAAGGTTTTTTATGCAATAATCATAGTAGTGAAACAATCATGAACTAGGTATGCCATCAACCTCTGTTTAATTCATGATCCATTAACGGTTATATAAAACATAACTTTTTGCAAAAATTGGCTTGAAGCAATGTAATTTGGATGGGTCCCTTTCTAGTATAAATATGAATTTCAGGGTAAATAATCTCATGTAGATCCTATTGTTTTCACCCCTCTCTATCTCTCCAAACCTACACAGTCTCTCTCTCACTCCTACAAACAACAACATAGCTCCTAAATCCAAGAACCCTTTCACTCTAATATTTCTAAAGAAGAAGAAAGGGAGAACCACCCCTCAACCAAAAACCACTCGGCCAGCATGAACACTTCCTCCACCTCATTTTCTAATGACCAAAGAGCAAATCAAGAGGTATGACATTCTCAAATTTCAATTTCTAAAGCCCTTTAGGTATATGGATTTGGATATCTTAGAGAAATTGCCCATTAAAGAATAATTTAATGAACACATTGAGGCTATGGGTTTGGAAAAATTGTTGCACATTAGGGAAGACACTTTTTCAAACTTAGCCCTAGAGTTTTTGAGTAGTTTCTCTATGGTGGTTGATTTGAATGATGAGAAGGATGAAGGGCTTGTGAATTTTCATTATAATAATCATACCATTAGGGTAACCCTAGTTGAATTGAACAAGTACTTAAAGACTCCAATTTGAGACATTCGGGCAGAACTAGAAAACTATTCACTTAAGGATGCATTGGAGTTGTTCTTTAAAGACCCAACTTTATTTTTGGGGCACAATCGTGATTGAAATATGGATGATTAGGAACTAAAAGATAGGTCCTTGAGGGTGCTTCATAGGTTTCCCGACTTTTATATTTTTGGTGATCAAGACACAAGTAGGGTTTTGCAGATGACATCATCATCTTATGGTGTATAGCTAAGAAAATTCAAGTTGATGTTGCTTACTTCCTTTACCGACACTTGGAATCAAAGGTCAAAACCAGCAATGGGCAATGGAGATATTATGATTAGGGGACTTATTACCCACATTTGCAAAATCAAACCTAGATATTTTGAGAAGGTATATGTTGAAAATCCTTTGACAATTCAGAGTTATGACATTCTTAATATCGAAAAGCTTATTGTCATTAAGGTTATACATCAAAAGGGAAGAGGATGATGGTATATATGTTTTCCTCATGAAAGGAGGACTGCAAGAGGAAGGGAATACAGGTCTAGAGGCGGAGCCAGTTGAATTATTTAATGAAGAAAGAAATGTAGCTATCAGGAAAAATTTGAAAAAGGTCAATGGTTAGATTATGAAGCTTGATTTTGATCAACATGAGATTAAAAGGAGACTAATTATGTCATCTGTTAGATTCTTCGCCTTTGAATGGGGGAAGAAGTTATTCATAGCATGTTGCAACAGATAATGACTTATCATAGGATTTTAGAAATCTCGAGCCTTTCAACTAAAGAAGGTGTGTGTGAAGTTCTTTAAAAGGATAATTCACTTGTTGATGTGGATGACCTACCTATTAACGTGGATGATCCACTTGTTAAGGAGGAAAATCTAAGTGAAGAAGAGGATCCACTTACATCAAATGATGAGGACTATGAAATAAAGGTGGGAGATGGACATGATGATGATGATGGAGATGATGAAGCCTAACCCTACAATAATTTCAACTTCTCAAAGCTTTAGTTTATATTCTTATTGTTTGAACAATTTTTAGTTTCTATTTTTTGTGTTTTGTTAAAGATATTGGGGAATTGGTGTTGATAATCCATTTTTTGAAAGTTTTTAATTGTGCTAACACTATATCCTATTTATGATTAAATGTATTCTTTTGTTTATTATGTTTTAGTTTAAAGCATGGTATATTTTAGAAGGATATAATGTTTTGTGGACAAATAAACTTTATAGCCAAGCTATTGGGTTTTTCGAGTTTTCAAGAAAAATATTTAATCTCTGCACCAACTGTGAAATATGCCAAGGCAAGTTAGAAGGAAATGATGCAAAATATACGGTCGCTTCACTGACCGTGAAATATTCCAAAGCAAGTCGGAGGCAATTGATGCAGAAAGCACAGTTTCTATTTTGACCATAAAATGTTTGAAAGTCACTTCACTATCAATGAATCGCCCATGAAGCCTAGTCCTTAAGCTCTAAGCCCACTTTCCAAGAATAATAAGCCCAATCCTTTTTGAAAGTTCTCCACTCTAGCCCACTCTTTTCCCACTACTTATATACCTTCCTCACTACTCTAACCTTCATAAACTCATTTCCTACTCACCGAGCTCCTCTCAAACTCCTCACACTGTCCCTCTCATGGCTCCCAAGAAACCTACTAAGGCTCCAACTCCATAAAGATCTCGAACCAAAAAGAATATTATTGAGCACAAGAAGCGAAAAGTCTTGCATGATGAGTTGGATAACGAGGAAGACCTAGCCTTGCCTACTCCCCCAATGGCTAACAACACAAGTATTATCACTCTTATGCCTCTCACTCCAACAACAAAATTTTATGCGAGACTGCAAATCAAAAGCACAAGTATGAGTGACTTTTTAGCCGTAGATTTATTTTTTCTCATCTTTTAGATATCAATGAGTAGGGTTGTCAAAATGGGTCAGGACACGCGATTCGCCTAATACACAAAATAAACAGGTTAGGATTGAATTTAAATAGATTTGTGTCATAAATGGGTCACCTCACCCATTTATGACACGAATATAAAAGTGTTGTGTCACGGGTTAGGTGAGTGAGACATTTATTTAAGGGTAAAAAAAGTAATTTTGCATCGAGATATAAATATTGAAATTAAAACCCTCAATCGCACACTCCTCTATGGTCTCATCTACTCACCGCTCATGCCACTGCACTTATCATCTCCTCACAATTGACTTGATTGTTTAATCGAAATTCAGTAAACCAAGATTTAGCGCTTTATCTTTCCTCCATAGCTTAAGTTTCTCTCCACTGTGTTTCTGCTTTTATGCCTCTTCTTTGGGTATAGCTTTATATTTAATTTTTCTTCTTTATTCTATTGCATAGTTCTTTCGTTTTGGCATTCGTTTTTCTTTAACATCAATGTTTTTTTATTATCTAAGTTGATTAAAAAAATCCTGATTCTCTTTTATTCATGTCTAAGTTATATTGCTATTGTATTTTTCCTACCTTTCCTACATTCTATGAATTAAACCTGAGATTTTTTTTTTTTTTTTTTGCATTTTATGAATTAAACCTGAGTTTATTTTATTTTTCCTACCTTTTTGCATTCTATGAATTAAACAACTAGTTACGCACTACTCTAAGCAGGCAAACATCCTGCCAATTGTCCCAAAGTAGATGCAACAACTCAGTAGAAGGAGACCATGGCGGCACCAGGCATACTTACCCCCCTGACTCCAAATTTGTTTATATATTTGAGAGTGAGCATCACATAATGTAGCTTGGTGGAAAATTTGTTGATTGTTGTACATTGTGTTTAGGGTTTGAATCTTGGTTATAAAATATTATTTTTATTTTTGTTTTCTTTTTAATATTATTGACTGTTGTTGATATTTGTTCTTCCTCCTCTCATTCTGTCGTTTAAATTATATATATTTATTTTAGAACAATTTGAATGATGAATTATTGTTTAACATGGACTTTATGTGTTTATTTTTTGTGGACTTTTATGAACAATTTTATCTATGCATTTTATTTTTCATATAGAAATTTATATTTAAATATAATTTGAATTAAATAAGTAAAAAGTTAAAAATATTATAAGTAGGTCGTAGACAAGTTAACATGACCCACATAACATGCTTATGATATTAGGTAGGTTATATGAGTTGTGTTTATGTCATCTGTCTAATTGTCGTGTCGTGTTAGTATTGGCAAATTTGATACGACTATTAAATGAGTCGTGTTCGTATTGATTCTAATCGTATCGCGTGTTAGACGAATTCATATGGAACCCGACACGCAACCCGTTTTGGCACCCTATCAATGAGCTTAATAAGGTTGGTATATGGCTAAACTTTTTCATGGCATTCCAGGATGGGCTATATTTTCACAAAAGCATTTATTTACCTATAGAGAAATTACTTTTGAGGTTTTGAGTTCATGCCGCCTATAATTTTATGAAGATCACTTTAACTTACCATCTCTTTTGGCCTTTGCCATCTCTTTTATAACAGGAATTAGTATCACAAAAAAAGAAAAAATCCTTCCCCATTATCTAAAAAATAATACTTTTTAAAAATTATTTAAAGGTTTTTCAATTTTGGCAAACTATTTTAAGGTTTTCCAAATGATTCCAGTTACAAAGTGAGGTGGTTACACAAAATTTTCACCACTCACATATTTCTGCTTAAAATTTCAATACTAAATTCATTTGAAACCTGTCTGAAATTTTTTTTGAAATACTCATATTCAAATCTATTTAAAATTTTAATATATGCACTCGTTTCATTTAACAAATAATCAAACTCACTTTAATTGAGTTCACATGGATAGAATACTGGTAAATTTTCATTTTATTTATATATATAGTATCGCATTAAGTCAATTATATAAAACAGGCTAGTGAAAATCTTAAAAAAATTAAAATATATTTCAAATTCATAATATCAAGATTTATTAATAAATTAAGAAAATATAAAAATAAATGAAGTCATCTCAATAACAACTGGATTTTATTATTACTTTGAAATCAATATATCAGTTAAATTTTCACCTGAAATAAATTTTATTATTACTTATCATCCAAATTATTTAAAGGAAATTATAATTTTGTCCATGTAATTTGTTATAAATTACTAGCCTATTCATGCATTTTAAAAATTACACTATAATATCTCTATAGTTTGCTTTATTATTAACTTTTATCCTTTCGTTCATTTTACTCATTTTTATTAGTATAAATCAAAGGAAAAACATACAGATCCATAACAATTACACCATTATTAACTATAAATGGTCTACAAACCTTTTTCAAAAACCCAATTACATATATTTTTTTGAATACTAAATACTGCCCTTCATCTTCTATCACTTGATTTACACTTTCAAAAAACAGCAGCAACAAGAACAAAAACCTAATAAATTTTATTTTAGAAGATCAATTATTGCCTTTAATTTGCTGACCATTGAACTAAGTAAGACTTAGAGTGAGTCGAGTTATAATTTTTAAAATGATAAAGAGAAAGATGAAAGACTATTGAATCTAATATCAATCTAGAGATGGAAGAGTTTTGACAAAGAAAATAACAGGAGTAGATGACATTGATAAGGAAACTTTGAATAAATGACTTTTTTCTTTTCTATAAACCTATAACAACCATTACAATGTAAAAGATAATTTTTATATATTTTTTGTATAGCAACAGATGCTATAAAAGCTAATTTATCAGTTTTTACATAAACAACAAGCTTCAGGTCTTTTTGTCGAGATAATTATATATTTAGTAATTCAATTTTTATTTTTTTTCTATTTTTGTGTCTGAATGGAAAACAGAAATGATATGTTTGAATATTTTAAAATTTGCAATTGGATGTCTCTGGCTAATATGGCTAACCAGAAACATGATTGTATAATTATGAAACTCGCTTTTTGAATAGATGGCAATTGATGTGGATAAAAAACACTTTAAATTTATCAAATAAGCTAAATTTCATTTGAATTTTGAGGAATTAACCTTTTTAACCTTCATTTCAACAAATTAGTGATAAATTCCAAATAAAATTTAGCCATAACTATCAATTTTGTAGGTGAAAATTACTCCATAGTTATGCATATGTTTTGACAATTTACTATCAAATTATTGATAAATCAATGACAGAATTATGGATAAATTAGCGACAATTCAAAAAAATTTTAAATTTTAGGTGGAAAAAATATGCATCATTTACCAATAAATTACCAACAAATTAGCGACAACTTACTAACAAAAACCACCAAGCCAGCCTCAAAAATCAAAATTATCAATTTTTCTGCTTCTCTTTGAGATGTAGGTCTTATGAACTATTGAAGAGCCATAAAGCCATCAAACACTTATAAAAATGCAAACTTAAAAAATTTTTCGAGAAGAAGAAGAAGAGAACAACAACATATAAATGCTCAATTGTAGAAAAATTAAGATAACAAATAATAATGCAATAATTCATCAAGAACAAAACTGTTATAATAGAAGAATTGACTCCATAAGAACAAATATCGAAATAAAAATTTGGAGCAAGAACCTATTAATAATATTAAACTCTAAAAAATTAACAAAAAAAAGAAGATAGAAATTAAAGAAAAGAATAATGATCGATCAAGAACTAGAGAACTCATTAAAATCCATCAAGCCTCGACAATGGTGGTTTGTTGATGACAAAATTATTCACGAGAATCACATCATTCAAGAATAGCTTCAACAGAGGTCTAAATGCATGCAACTCAATATTTCTCCTTGAAATTGATTTATACTGGAATACATGCACTTGCCATGTTATTGGAGGGTGTAGGTCCATGGATTTGAAATGATAGACCTTGCAGATTCTTCAAATTGTAAGTATTCCTTGCGGGAGAAACAAAAGATAATTTTACAAACCTGTAAGAATCAAACCCATAAATTAAAGATCAAACCTTTTTTGCATCTTCCTAAACTCCAATTAATACATCGTCTATCACTTCATAATTCTTATCAATGGTTATAGTTGTATAGCCCTAAAATGCAAAGGGGTTTTTAGGAGAGGAAGAAGACATGAGAAAAGATGCAAGGAAAGAGAAAGGGAAGAGATTTGGTGAAATCTTAGTTGATCAATATGAAGAAGTCTGCCATTGTAGAGAAGAGGAAAGAACCTTTGCTTAATGTGTGCCGTTGGACAATTATGGAATTTTAAAGCTTAACCACATGAAATCCGATTTGTTTTATGATGTGGCTAAGTTGCATGCCACGTTAGCTGTCAGCTTTGCAAAAATTAGGTCTCCCATTTATATAATCAGTTTTTGGATTAACCACATTATTCAGAAACACTCAATTGCAAAAGTTTGCAAATTAAAACACTTGATTGTTATCATTTTCTGCTTAAACTCTAATTTAGAAAATAAAAAATAAAAATTCAGACACTAAAAATATAATTATCTCATTTTTGTCTAGATATGAATCTAGAGATGGAAAAACTTCAAAACTAAAAGATTTTATTAAACCCAAATTGTAACTCAAATCCGCCTGGATCAAGCGCGAGAAGAAATCAAATGAAATTGTAATGACGGGCATTATTGACTTTTCTCTTATAACTAACGTCTCAATCGAAATAAAATAAATAGTTTGTAACACAATAAACTACAGGATATTATAATATGACAAATTATAGCTTTACGAGGATAGAATTATAATTTTCTCTTTATTTAACCAACTCCCAGTCTAGTGTAAATGGACTTTTTGCAGGCCGGGTACCCGGGAAAACCGCACCGCTTCCACACCTAGCTGCGGCACACCCCAATTATTTGCTGAAACTGTAGAATACCGGAAAACAACAAACCTGTGAGTATTATATCATCGCCCAACTAATTAAGCTCGCTTCCTTCTATCTCCTAATTGGAAAACCCTGCGTAAAATCTCTAGGGTTAGGTTAATTTTATTATTATTATTTTTTTTTTGTTTGTGCAATTTAAAAAAATGGAAGTTAAGCAATTACTCAAGGACAAGAAATTCTGGTTCGCTTCTTTCCTCATTGCCTGGGCTGCTGCTCTTCAGGTACCTAAGTTATATTCTTATGTTATCTCGGTATTATATCATCAGCGTTTGCCATTAACAAAATTTGGTTCTTTGTATGTTTGATAGATTCGTTTCATGGATGGATTTCTAAAATTTTTTTGTTCTTTGTTTTGAACTTTATTTGGTATTTGAAGGGGCATATGATGTGGTTACAGAGGCAGGATTCTTTCAAGCAGAAATTTGGGACGGCGGACCAAAATGAAAATGATAGCAATAATGCCCAGAATGACCCATAAAAGGCATCACTGTTCGAAGCTTTTGGCAAAAGAGAGTACTAATGGAGAGACTGGTTTTGAAACTGTGTATGTAAAGAAAATCCAATTCTTGAATTTCAGAATTTGCTTCAAAACGGTATCTATTTTTCATTGTCTTCAGTTGTTGCTAAAGCCAATGTAATGCTATATCTTAAGTAACTTAAATGCTTCTGTATATGCTTTTTCTTTACAGTTTCTCCCTTTTTAGAGTAGGGGAAAAGAAAATTTTGATTGATTGAATGAAATATCAATATTCATAGATTTAAAATGGAAAGATAGATAGAATGCTTGTACCCTTATGAATAATGAAGTAATTGACTTCATGAAATCAGTGAAATTCTATGTTTACATCTGTTTAAATTTCTTTTTTTTTTTATTTCACATTTTATAGGTTTGTACAATTAGGATTCTTAAGTATTATTGAAACTGTTGAAGTGTTATGAGAGCTGCTACTTCATCAGAATGTGTTAAAGATGGTAAATGCATTGTCTTTCATTGCCCTCAAATGTGCTTAGATAGGTGACGCAGAACCTGAAGTTTGGAACTTTGGAAGTTACTGTAGCTGTTATTATTCATGCTGCTGTTTTTCATTTTTGTCATTTTATATTGTAATTAAAGTAGACTATTTAATGTAGTCAAGTCCTTTTCCAATTGGGATTTATTATTTAGGAATTTATTTTAGTAGGATTTTATGTTTAATCTTTGTTCTGTTATGCTTTATAACTAAAAACTCATTTTAGTAGGATTATACCCTATTTAAATGGGGCTGTAATCTGTAGTTTTAAGGTCAGATTTGAGATTTTGAGTTGTAATAAAAAACTACTTCAGCTTTTGGTCCCTCGATGCACAACATGTTTACAAGATGAATGTCTTAGAAATGTGGGTGTAAGCTGATATATAGTCAAATATGATTGGATAAGATTAGAAATTATCACATCTGATAAAAGATATAAGTAGCACAATCTGGGCAATAAAGAAAGGAGGACATCAAGGATGGTTTGGTCTTGTCCTACATAGACCAGCATGTGCTCCAGATAAGTGTGATATATTGATAGTGGAGGGTGCTAAATAGAAAAGGGGTACGCTAAGGACCACATGGAGAAAAATTGTCCCAAAAGATCTACTGCTTCTCCACACACAATAGCAGCCATGGGAATCTATGTTTGTTGTTAGGATGGAGTTCTTATAAAAAAATTAACATGGATTTAATTATGAATAGAGTCGAATAAAACAAAGGATTCATTTACCTGACCCTATCTAGTTTGAGGTTAAGGTTCAGTTATTGTTGTTGTTGTGTTACAGTACTTGTTAGTTATTTTCCTGGCTCTGTAAACCGGAAATTCCAGCTTATTTTGGTAGATGATTTGGTGTCTGTCCTTTCTTTTCAATATTCTTGTCCTAGCTTATCGAATTTATAATTAGGCATTTTACTACATCATCAATTTTGGTATCAATGTAGAATTTCAATTCCAAATTGTAATGGCTGCAAGAAGAGCTAGAATTTCTAAGGTGAATCAAGCTGAAATCAAGCCCTTGAGATGCAAGAGGATGTAGTGGAAGAAGAAAGTTCTATGATTTGATGGGTTCTTGCTCCTAAAGTGGAACAGCAAGAAGATTGGAGAGGGCGTAGCATTGTTTATACCAATGTAACTTGTGAAGGGAAAGCATATGGTGTTGTTATTGACTATGGTAGTATTGACAATCTAGTGGCAGAAGTAGCTGAAGATAAGTTGAATTTGTTGACCTGAAATCAGCCTCACCCTTATAATGTTTTTGGATTAGAAAATGTAATGCAATTTCTGGTACTTCCAAGTTTTTGGTTCAATTTAAAATGAGACGCTTACAAGGATGAATTTTATTGCAACATTCTACCAATGGATGCTTATCACATTTTGTTGCACTGTCGTTATTTGTATGACTATAATATGGAGCATCACTTAAGTCCAATACCTACACTTTCTACAAAGATAATAAAAGATTCAAATTGCATCTTCTCGAAGCAGAACATGCCACTAAAGTTAGTTATTTAACAAGCCTAACCTGAGTGAGACAATAACCAAATAGTTGGGAGTAGGTGATAGTCCTTCTCTTGTGATAATTTGCTTGGCCGAAAAGAAAAGACGATGGAGATAAACCAGCTTCATATTTGCAGGTGCAGACCCAATTCATTTTCGTGAATTTGATGGAGGTGGTGAGGCACTTTGTAAAAGTTGGGTCAATCGGCTAACTGAAAAGATAAGGCAGCTGGTTGAAGACATTCTTGATGTAAAGTAAGCATCGAAAATTTCCCATCAAGTAGTTAGGCAAACCACATACGAAAAGCACTTCGATTTTGGAAAAGGAGTTGAAGTGCATTGATTTGGTCATATAACCATTATATACATGTTTACTCATCAATTGAGTTCTCTCCACCTAGGAGGAATTGATGCAGGACCCTAAGTTAGAACTGTTGACGTTACTGTAGTTTCTACTATTTATGCTACTCTTGTGGTTTTGTTAATTAGTTATTTTATGTTTTAATGAAAACTAGACTTTGTTTGAAGTAGTGGAGTCCTTTTTCAATTAGGATTTACTGTTTGGGAATTTATTCGAGGAGGATTTTATGTTTAGTGCTTATTCTACTGGGATTTATAGTTAAGACGTTATTTTGAGCAAGATTATATCCTTATAAATGGGGCAATGATGTGTAGTTTTAAGAGCAGATTTCAGATTTTGAGCTATAACAAAAACTGTCTGCTTATTTTTTTCTTTGTTGTGCAAACTGGAAATTCCAGCCTATTTTGGTTGATCATCTGGTCTTCATTTGGTATCTTTGCCCTCTCTATTCAATATTCTCTAGCCCTGCCTAACTTAACTTAGAATTAGAGTTATTTTTGCTACATCAATTGGAGCATTCAACAATGGCCTTATAAATGCCAGGTTACAGTCCTTCCTGAGAGGCAAGGTCTGGGATTCCAAACTATATAGTCAAAGATGATCAAAATCGAAAGTTGAATTATAGTTTAATAGCAAACTTGTAAAGTCAACTTTGGATTGAGATTTTAGGTTTAGAGGAGCATCACTTTGAATATCTATGGCTATCATATTTGTGAGCCAGAAAAAATTAAGTCGAAGACAAATTGGCACTATTCATTATTCACTATGAATTCGTGTCCACATAAGCAAATGCATGCCAACCTCATGGTTATGGAAGCCTTTCGATTTATAAGGAAGAAACTAACTTGTTATATGAGAGTATTGATTAGTTTAGCCCAGAAAATGCAGTTGAGGTCTGATGCTTTTTATAAAAACACAGGCATGTTAGGTATAGAGACCAAAGTCTAAAGAATGATGGTGAATTTTTTGAGCTGAAATATATCATGTAAACATTTCTGAATTGCAATATCTCAGGGACAAAAGGCCGAGTTTAAGCCACATTTGAATGAGGGTGTGTTTGGAACAAGAGCCAAGGAGGGAGGGACTATAGTCAATGTAGGAAGCAGGAACTAAAGCATTTGAATAAGATGTTAAAGGGTGGTCTTACACAATCAGTGCTAGCAGTCAGATTTCCTATATCTCGTCAGCAAGTGGATTAGGCAATCTTCGCTTGGGTACTTCTGTCTGGAGGTAACGATTCAGTCCTTGGAAAATAAATGCTTTAATTTCCTTGGAGTATGGAGTACATATTCAATTGAGAAATTAGTTTGTGCAACTACATGTGAAGCAGTGAAGATTGAAATGAGTTGATATTGCTGAGACCCAAAACAGATATGTAGGTATGAATAAGGGATATACATGTTGACTCACTTACTTCGGTTGTTTTTTCTTTATAATTTACATTCACGAGGATATTAGTGGTCTGAGCTTTTACTTGTTGATAGATGAGGACCAACTGCGAGAATGTGAAGGCAATCTAGGCTGAATTTGTTTTAATGTTTAACTGAATTGGAAGTTGTACATTGAGAAATAAAAGTTGGAACCTGGATCTTCTGGAGGAAATTCGGATTTTGATATGGATATCCCTTTTGTGTTCACCTATGATTGGAGCTAGTTAAGTAGGATATGAATTAGAATCTGTGTTGAATTTCTATCCCGGTTTATCCTGATTCGGCATAGAAATTACGTTGATTCCCCTTTCACCGTGACAGTCAAATACTTCTCATCTGTAAATACTGCATATTTAATTCTGCCTTTTCTATTTAGGATCTGTTCGACAAAATTAATTATTTTGATATATGTTGATTGTTTTAATAGCATTTAGTTATTAACTGTTTAAGTAACTTTTTATAAAACGTTATCTTAACCTTTAAAAGCTAGTTCAAAAACTAAATCACTAAACACTAAATCAAATGTAGTTTTATTTTTTTTTATTTATTTTTTTCAAAGTGAAATCATGTTGATTTGAATTTTTTTTTTTTAGACTTGTTAATATTATCATTTATCAATCACACGAGTGCTTTGATTTGATGTGTAGCCTGACATGGATTTTGAAAGTTTTGTTTTAGTAAAAAACAGCAGTTGAATTTCAAGGTAAGATCCACGTTAAAAGTAAGTGATTAATTAACTTTGAAAACAGCCATTAGTTTCCTCCGTAAGTTTGATTAGCATTAAGTTTTGAGTAGTTTTTCAGCTCAACAATTTTGCCCTATGCTAACAAGAAAGATGTGACTTCCAAAATTAGTCATACGTGCATGAACCTTCTATCACTATTTCTTAAGAATTGGCACCGATTATTTTTTATTTATTTACCGAAGATATATCGAGAATTTTAAATTTTAACGGATTAATTCTGAATGTTGAGATAAGACGATAAGAATATATATATATATTTTTTTTTTAATCAGATGTCTTGAGTATAAATTTTAGATATAAAATCTCTTTTTTTGTCCATTCATTTTTTTTTTAGCATTCTAAAATCAGATTATCCAAAAGTTATTTTTCAAATAAATCTCATATTTAACAATTAAAATTTTAAAATACGAAATCTCTATTATTATTTCTATTTTATGAGTTTTAATCTTTTTGAATTAATTTTTAATATTGCAAGTAAATAATGAAAAATAAATCATTTGAAAAATAATTTTTAAAGAAACATTTTTCTTGGAAAATATTGTCCCAAGATAAGTTATTTTCCAAAATTGAATGAAGCCTAAAAGTGTCACAATTCGTCTTTTTTTTTTACTTCATTTGTCATTTTACAAAGTTAATGTCGCATTAATTGTTCTTTTTTCCAAATTTGTCTCCTAGTATTTTTACTAAGTACTAATTATCTAGAGATATGGCAAAAGGGTAATTTAGTGAATTACAATTTTTTTTATAGAATTGAAATTTTTTTAATTCATGTGTAATTTGAAATAATTACAGTTTTTTGAATTACTTTTTTATCATAATATGATAACCAAACGCTGTCTTAGTGTCTTACAAACAACTTGAGTTTTAATCCGGTATCTGAAAATGAGCATAAGAGAGGATGCCCTATTAATTAAATAAATAGATATTGTCTCAATTCATCTAATGAAGCGTAATAATATATCTGACAGTTTTTAATAACTAAACAAGCTTAGAATCATCTCTTCCAGAGGATTTAATAGTTAAAATCAAACTTCGTGAATCGGTAAAAATGCACCCTGAGGATAATAAATTCACTTAAATCCAACTTAAGGAGGTCCTAGAGCCATGGCCTCGACAAAGAGGACGTCTAGATATTTATCCATGAAGCCTGAAATGGCCTTCTTGTACGCACCCTTTTCATCTTGGATCACAACTTCGAAACCAGACTAACTGAGCTCATTGAAGATTGCTTCGTCCACATAGGCTTGCCAACCATGCATGTCATAATCTCCGATCCGCAGAACCTGTTGATGGGTAGCAGGCCCTCTTGGTAGATTTGCTTCTTGCCATTCTTGTAAAGTCTTTTGGGAATCCAACATAATCTCACTAGAGGACATCCAACGATTGTTTCGCAAGTATTGGTTTCTTGCCCCCCAAAATGCAAGAGTAGCAATTAGTTGAACCTCGGATGGGGTCTTGGACTCCATAACCTGTAGAAGAAAATCTTGACAGAATTTGCATGATATGGTAAATTTATTCCCCATGTTTCCCACAAGTCCTAGCTTTATGACATTCCACTAGTACATGGTCGCCATCTTCATCCATGCTATAAAAACAAAAATTCCTCATTACTTGTACACCTATCTCTTCCAAGTAACTCTTGTTAGCAAAACCCTCTCCAGATAAATTCTTTGATTTTAGGAGGTATATCTAAACCTCAAATACTTTTCCATACTCCCTCCTCTAACCTCTCTGTTTCCCTCTCTAAAGAATTCAGATGCTCGAAAAATAACAAGACTTTAATTTTAGACACCCCTCGGTGTTGTCATATTGTCTAATGATTTTATACTCTCTATTCACAAGTCCTTAAGGAATATTGAGTATGGCCCGGATATCCAAACTAGACCTGAATAATACCTCAAACCGGACCTGAACAACATGATCTAAAATCAGTGTAAAAAAGGTTGATAATTTGCATTGATTTAGACATAACCTCTTATCCGGATCAAGTTACTTTACAAACTCAATATTTGCCATCGAGAGCTTTCCAGTGGGTTCTTACAGGCCAAAATTGGAGGTTAAATCGAAATCGAACCGCTCAAATAAAAAAAAACCAATTGGACCAAATCGAATCACCACAGAAAACCTAGCTACCTAGTCTTGGCCGGAGGCCAAAATGTCGATTCGCATAGTTTTTCCCCCCAAGTCCAAACCCCTACAAATTTAGGCCTAATTCCAGCTCCATAATACATAGAAAATCTCTCATAAAATTGTCTTGCTCATTGCAAAGTATATTCTAAAGGCTTTAATTAAAATATTCATTTCACTTTCTAGCTCTCTTTTCATCTTCTCCATTCTTCTTCAGTATTCTAAATGAGAGAGGTAATATTTTTAAAGGAATTATTATTATTGAAGAGAATCAGAAAAGTTAATATTTATCTTAGTCACGTGTGCATCTATGACTAAAGATGATCTTCTAGAGTGTAAAAAAGAATTAAATAATTGCTTTTCATATGATAATAAAATAAAATGGATCTCCAACTTAGAGTTTGGTTCTAGAAGGCAGCTTTGTTTACACTGACAAAACTACAATAGACCCAAATATAGAATATCAATTTACTCATTGAGCTTTTAAATTAATTTTAATGGGAATATCCAATCAAAATACCATTTTGACTCATTGTTTAAATACAACAAATTCAATGATCACATCAATAAAATAAAAATGAGTTACACATGTGAATGGCTCGTCTTATTTTATTTATTAGAAATATCTCCACACCAGCTGTTTTATCCATCTCATAAAACTAAAAGAAAGTATTACTATTTTGGTTGAACTTCCCACTGACTTTTCTTTTGACTTCTGAAATTATATTTTTAAGTCTCTTTCCCTTTCTTTACTTCAAAGGGTCATTTTATGCTTATGTCTTTGTGGTAAAAGAGTTAGAAATTGATTAATTTAGCTTTTCTATTCTAATAGCAATTAGTTGTGTTAGTAACTAATTGTTGTAAGCTGTTTTATCATACTAAAACTCTAAATACTAATAAATATAAATATTATGCCACCAAATACTTTAAATACTAAATGTAGTATTTTGACTTGATTCAAATATAAATACTAATCCATATATATATATATATATAAAAATATAGCAGTTTGCATTATAAAGAAACCAACTGTAAACCTATGAAAAAAAATCAAGTGTAAACAGGACAATAATTATTTAGAACAGTTGTAAGAAGATAAAACATTATTGATATTTCTAATAAATAATTAATTATTTATAATAAATTATAAATAAAAAATATAATTTCTTATTTCAATGACATAAAAAAAATACATTGATTGTTTGGTTTGATATATAAAATAGTCTTGTATATCTAGGAGTTAAGTTGCACAGATATGTGACACAAGATATGAGAATATACAAGATATGATAATTTTTAAATAAGTAAGGCATGCACATGCTTAAAACACACTATATTAAATAAGTAATACATTAATATTTTAAATAAATAAATAAATAATTATTTATAATAAATTATAAACATAAAAATAAAAAATATCTAATTTTTTATTTCAATATAATTAGTTAAATTCAAAAAGTTATTATTATTATTATTGAACAATACATTAATAGTGTGTGCGTGCATTTTTTTATGTAGGTCATATCATACATGAATTTTGCTATTATTATTAATAAAAGGATTTGTAGGATACTTAAAAAAACATATCTTAGTCAAAGGTGACAATTTTACTTAATCCGGTGAGTACTCGATAAGATTCGATATGATTTTGGTGAATTTGGATAGTGAATAAACGAATTTGGAATGGGTTCGGATAGTATTTTTACTATCTAGATTGAATTTAGGTTAAATTTAAGGACTCGAATACCCGTTATCTGTTACTTATTTAATTAATATTTTAAAAATATTTAAAATAATTATTTTTATAAAGTAAATTTTATATATATATATATATATATATATACCTTTTTAATTATATTAATGCTATAATTATATTTAATATTTTTATTATATTTTTTATTAAATCAAAATAATAATTTTATAATTTTTACTTATTTTTTATTTTTAAAAAATAAAATATATATTTTTAGAATAAATGGATCTGATTATTTAAATAAATAATTTTAATCCGGTTCAAGATGAATTCGATTATTAAAAGTGAATTTTTATAAGGGTTTAGATACTTAAATTCTTAATCTGATATTTAAATAAATTCGAATATTTATAATATATTTAATAATTATTTTATTATTTAATTTTATTATATTTAAATAATATTATAAAATATTATTTTATTTTTTAATATTGTTATACGCACCGTGTGGCGAGTGCTAATATTAGTAAATATAAATATAAAGGTCGTGATACAAAACATACTTTTTCAATTCTCTGTTTGACAGTTTAGTCGGTTAGTTGTTAGAACCAACCGCGCAGTAAAACCAAACGTCAGAGCAGTGAAATTAGTAACCACAGTACGGTCGAAAATGACAGAAAACTGAAAAGAAAAATGGATGGTGCAGTGGCGTTGGGTGGCGGGTACCACGGCGAATACCGCGGCTGAAACGTCATCAGTATACCCGTGTACGTAGCTTGCTTGCAATTATGGGCAATTGAGACGTCATCACTTACTTCTTGATGGGTTTATGAATTCATATATATCTTGTTATGGTAGGTAAGAACTGACTCAGATACAACCATGCATTTATGCGAATGGATTATTCAAGTTTGAATAATTTGGATGAAGACTTTTTTCAGTTTTAGTGTGTATTCTTAGTATCAGCATATTTTGTTGGTTTGGTTCAAACCGAATAAGATTAGTATAAACCAAATAAATTATATGAATCATTATTTTTTTGTCTAATTTATATGAATATTTGTAATTAATTGATATCTTGATTATTATTATTAGTGAATTATATTTCCAAAATAAAAAAACTATTTTTTTGGAATTAACAAAAATTCTAAATAAATTTCAATCTTTTTAGTAAAACTATATATGAAAAATTCAACATAATCGAGAGATGCATGCTTTGAATTTATTCTTCGAGAAATGCATATAGAATGGCGTATGAATGGTATTTTCCAAAGAAAAATAAATAGGAATTCACATTTGTCCTCTACATTTTTTAATTTAAATTATTTTTATTTGCAAAAACACATTAAGATAATTTGACTTTTAACATTTTGATGTTGAGATTTGTAGCTCAATTGCAATTGAACTTGACATTCTATCTAATAGTTCACACTTAATCCAACTTCCTTTATGTATAAATTGAACATGATTCACATATAATTAATAATAATACTAATAACATTATTATTTTTTTTATTTTTTCCAATTATTATTATTATTATTATTAAGAAAAAATTTTCAAATTACAGTATTCAATAGATCCACTTTTATAAATTAAAATATCCAATTAATCAATATATAGGTTGAGGATACCATAAGTTTTTGTTTTTATTTTTTTATTATTTTTTTACCTTTTTTACAAAGCAAAGGAGTTAATTTATGCATTTGGCTTACATATGAATAGAAAACTAATATTATATAAAATATAAATAAATCGTCAAACCTTACATACACTAACTATTAGACTATGTTTTTTAACGTACATTTGTATATGTTAATTAATGTTTGGATAGCAAAAATCAAAATCAAAATCAAAATCCTTGACCTAACTTAGACCTAATTGGCAAAGTCTAATTAAACTAAAAGCATGATCATTATTAGTTGTAGGTTAAAAAAGAAAGGAGTACGATAAATTTGTGAATTTATGTATTTCTGTGTCATACTAATACCTAGAAATATTGAATACTTATAAAATTATAACTATTGAACACTTTAAATTTAAAATTTATTTTATTAAATATTTTAATTTATAAAATTAAATCAATTAAATTAAAAAAATTAAAATTTATAAAAATTATTATTTCAAAAGTTATGCTAACTATATATTAAGTCGATATTTTATAGATAAAAATTATAGATATTAGTGTGCAAAGGTGTATAATATTACTAAAATTTACAAGTCCAAGTACGCGATACATCATCTGCAAAATTTAAAATGCTATAAAATTAAAATTGTAAAGTTCAGAGGTAAGGTAAATTTATGTATTCAACCAAAATAAGAATAAAGATAAAACTTTGATATTAGTCCAATTATTAAGTATGCTTTTCTCAATTTTTTTTTTATCAGAATACTTAAGATTATGAATTTTTCAGATAAATCAAATAGAGGAACTTAATATTGCCAACTTAAAACACATACTAAAACATTACATATTTTAGAATTTCAACAAAAATTTAATGTTATAATCATGGAATATTGGTTTTTTTAAATAAAATTGATAGTTGATTGACAAAATATAATATATGTGTAGATCGTAATATTTCTGTAATAGGAATAATAAATATAAATGTAGATAATTGAAATCTTCTATCTAGAAATGATCTATGTGCAACATATTAATCTTTCTCATAAAAACGAATTATTTTCTAAATAGGATAACAAAAGAAACTTTTTGCAATTTTATCCTTCCAAGAACTTACTCTATGTTATGTCTGCAAAATAACTTAAAACACCAAATATTAATGAAAGACCAATTTTATATTTAAATTTGAATAGAAGTTAGAAATATCTATTTATATAAAATAATTATTATATTTTTACTTATTCTCTCTTATTCCATGAATAAAAAAAAGTCCTTTAGAATAATAAAAATGTTGAAATTTATTTCATTTTTTTCGCTCGAGGAAAATGATATTAGAAATTTACATGAAGAGCAGGTTAGTGGAAATTTTATTTTTCTAGCTCAGCTATTGACTTTTTTTTTTTTTTTTAAATATATATATAAATTCAAGACGACCTTTTGGGTTTTCTAGAAATGTAAATTCACTGGTAAGTTTGTTACCAATTGTTGGACCATAGAAATTGCAGTCAATTTGAACAAAGTTCTAAGGTAGACGAAGAGGGCTGCTGCCTTTCTGGTCCAATATGTAGAATAGACCCTATGTATATTCTTACTTCTTACTCTTTATATTTTTCATTTATTAGGTAAACCATCACTCTTTAATCAAGCTTCAAGGTGTAGTTATGATTAGGGGTAAGCAACTCCTGGTTTCCAATTTTTCATATTTTTATAATTATTTTCAAATTTTGGTTACGGATCCATTTAGATATAAAAAACAGTTTGGATCTCTGTCTCAAAAAGATAATCCTTTTTTTTTCAAATAAAAGTTACTTTCTTTTTTTGCATCATAATTAATCTTTAAATAGTCTATTATACTCTTATTAAATTTTATCTTATTTTCAATAAATCTCATTAATCCTTATTTATTATGTTAATATGATAATTGCTCATGTGTTATTTAATATGTACACAATATAAAAGTTAAATGAATAAATTATCCTATAATCATAATAATTGCTCTCTGTTATAAAATAATAGAAAAATAGAGAGAGAAGGAAAGAGAGGACATGGAGAGAATACGAGAGTATTTCTTATTGATGAAAAGTTAGATATATATAGGAAAATAAGTGAAACTCTAATAGGACAACATAGAGTCCTACACAAATTAGGAAGATAGAGCTTTTACTAATTTTGAATACAGACTTCTAGCTCATATAGGACATCCATTAATTTGATAACACTCCCATTGGATATTCATTCTTCAAAGAATATGTCTTATTAAAATCATACCCAAAAAACTTTGTGGAAAAAATATCTTAGAGAAGTAAAAATACATTATTCTTTTCCAAAATACGTGATGGAATACTAATTCATTAAAAACCTTTACCAGGAAAGCTTGGTGGAAAAAATTTTAATTAAAGGAAAAAAGAGTACAGTGTATATTTACTCATCTTCATAAAGATATCACTTGAGATGTTTGAGATTATGCAACCTTAGTTCTTCAAAACTACTTATATAGTAGAAAATTTGTAGTAAGAAGTGCTTTGTTGAATATCGCTTTTGTAGTTTAACTTCAATATCACCATTCTTTTGTAGATTTTTGTAGATCATGACTAAAGAAAATTTTTTATAGAATATGCTCTTCTTGTTTTCTTTAATATGTCTTTCCTTTTAGATAGATGTGCATATGAAATACCATTTCCATATAATATTGTAGAAGTTTCTTTCTTGACAAGTAAACTACGCGTACTTCACCTGTAAATGAATGATTTATTTATGATATAACATAATGTGAATTAGATAATAACCTATATTCTCATAACCAATCAAATCTGATTTTAACATGTTACTTATAATATAACCTATATATATCGTGCCATGGACATATAAAAAATACATATTTAACTTCACTCAATTTCTTCATATTCAAGAATTATATCTTGCAAATAAAATTTATAAAAATTATTTAAATCAAGTCATATGACTAGCAAGATATATTAGCGTCATTATTGCACTAAAATCTAGTACTTCAGTACCAATGAATTCTTCATAATTTTCTCAAAGTTGAAAATAAGCATATTCTCATCAAGTGACCTCATGACCATTAGCACCCACATAAAATAATTTTACTAACTTAGTCATATATATGAATTTATAGACAAAATTCAATTTATGAATTCTCGATCTTCAAGTTGAGACAAAACTTTATATTCCGAATGTCTTTCATCTCAAAATTTTCTTTTAAGTTTGGAAGCTCTTCAAGAGTTCCAATAATATTCATGAATCAAATACTGATAAAGTCATGTTCAAATCTCTTTATAAAAAAAATTCATGAATATATAATAATATTATTATAATATTCTTTTAACAAATATTCATAAATCAAGAGAGCATCGTGCTCATGATGGCATATAAAGTAAAAAATCAAAAGTATGAAAGCATGCGACTTTCAACAAAAGAATATTATAAATGCAATAAATTAATACAATATTTTCTTAGCCATATATCATTAAAGTGATTATACTACATGTATTGAGATTTTTTTAATTCATTTAAAAATCCTGAATATATTTCTTAGGGTCTCATTTTGCTTGCTTCAAGTATTTTTCAATACTTTATGGATATCGATCATTATCCTCAAATCCATATAGAGCTCTATAATATTTAGTTAAATAAATTTCTCAAAAATTTAATTTTAAGTAATTAAAATTCTTTAGGGATTTTCATATAAATATATACATCAAGTTAGCCATATAAATAGACAGTTACTAATCCATTAGATACATTTTTTAGCTTCCATGAATTGTTAAACTAATCAAATATCAAATTATAATTGCATCTACCACATGAGAGTATTTATCTTCATAATGATTGTTAGTTTTTTGTGAAAAACTTATGCAACAAGTTGTGTTTTATATATCATGACCCCATTTCAATCTCGCACAAATACATATTTATATTTTTATTGGCTTGATATCTTTTGATGTCCAAAGTAAAATTTTAAAGCTTTACTTTTCAATAAATTAAATACCACATGCATACATTTTATTTTGGCCAATCAATTCCATGTCTATATTCTCCAATAAACTATGCTCAAGATCCTCTTAATCTTTCTCAAAGTTAAGCGTTACCATAAAAATATTGTCGATATTTCTTTCGTATCAGTTTCATATCTATTTTGACATGACATAATTTATAAACATATTATAATACTCATTAGTTTCAGGTATTTAAGTTTCTCCAGAAAACTTATTAGTCATGTCTAGAATTTCTTCTGAAATTTACTTTCTAGAACTTGACCATTTTGAATATTTACTCCTTTTTTTAATTTTTATTTTTAGAATCGATCTACCGCACTTCAAGTTTGTTGTAGATTCGTTAGCATATACAGTTTGTCCTTCAAAGACTTTAATTCAAATAGTAGCATTTATAGCTAGTATGTGAGATTTTATTATTTCCTTTTGGAAGTAAAATATATTTGATAACTAATTTGTAATAGTTTACAAATAAATTATATGTTAAAATTTTAAAATCACACTGCTTGTGTAAGGATAAAGATATAATAATTATAATTTTTTTCTAATCAATTTATTCTTCTAATTGCTTATTTTTTCCCTAATCGGAATCTATAATAATTAGCAGATTTGGCATAGATAACTTTCTTATTTGAAAGTTCTAGATAAATAGATGTACATTCATATCCACATATTTTTCAACCTCCTTTGAAGACTCATATTAGTGCGTTGTGGTGGAGCAATTAAAATATATGTCGAACATTAAAAAATTTTTTGATTGATAATATTTAGTTTCTGATCTAAAATCAATTATAAAGGAGAGAACTTATAATAACGTATTGACATGATGTGAATAAGTGTTACCACAAGTAATAACATATCCCTCTACTAAAATGAGGAGCTTTGTTCTCATAATATTTGTCTTGCAAGTAATTATAACCATTTAATAAATTATTATACTAAATCATGTTGAGTATAAACAAAAGCAACAACGAGTTGCACTATAATTATTTCAATTAACAAATGTTATAATCATTAAAGGTCTAATGTGTAAATTCATCATCATTTTCAAGAAAATAATGTGCTTAATAAAATTATTTATGAAAATAATTTCGCAAACTTCAGATTTCAAATTAATAATCATATAACTATCTTTTAGATGCATCCACAAAATATCTAAATAATCCACATGATGGATGAACTAATCAATAATTTCACTTCATATATTTCAGAAAATGCATATAGTTCTTTTGAACTTTACTTAGTGGTTGCTCAATAATCAATTTGCTTTGAGAATAAACTAAACATAAAAATTTCATTAGAGTGGAAAAAACTTTTGATTCTTCCATAAATATCCATATCAAGATTAGTTTTTTTTCCGCATCATTATTAATCAAGATGGTCTAGCCAATTATGCCAAATAATAAATTACTTGAATTTGAAAATCTCTGATTTACAACCATATTTATTTTAATCATTATCATCATATGATATCCATTTTAATGAATATCTTTGGGCATAATGCATAAAATTCATTATTTTAGGTAGTAATATTTGTTTTCTTTAGCCTTTAAATATTCTTTTACTACCAAAGCTAAATTTGTCTTTCAATTTTTTGGTGTACAGCGAATTTTTGCATGCCATATTATTTGTACTACTTCTAGTAGTAAAATTTATTTGAATTAAGTGGCTACTATAATTGCTAAGATTATTACTTTAACTGTTATCTTATTAATATTTTTAATAATAAGTACATCTTTGTCATTATTCACTATTAATATTATATTATTGCCTTCACTTCAAAAAATGCATCAAATCTAGTTGGATGGATCTCATTATTCCCATGTCCAGTACTATATGTTATTCTATTCACTTTAAGAAATGAAGCAAATCCAATTGACAGGTCTTCATGATATTTATTAAGAGCTTTTTATTTCGCTTAATGACAAAAATTCACCTTTTCTCTCGATATTAGTGCTTCATGAGTATGTTTAAGGCATAAATATCATTGATAAATTTAGATCAAGAGCTAAAGATCCATAAAAGAAAATTAATGTTTTGCAATATTTTGATTAGATCTTAATTTCTATTTTCATCACCAAGATCCATTACATCTTGTTCATAATAAATAATTTGTGTTCATAATATCAACGGCTACAAATTCAAGATTTACAGGATTTAATATTATAAAATTATTATAATACAATAATTATATTACATATAGGCAATAAGGTTATAATATAATTCACTGAAATTGAAAATCAATATGATATAATTAATTTAGAAATTTAATAAACATTGAATCTACGTAATAAAAGAAAGTTAATAAGTATTAGTATGTATAGCAATCTATGAACAATAATAGGCATATATAAATTGTTTTTTTGGGACATGGAAAGGACGAAATAAATTGTTATACTGTTGGATAAAAAAACAAAAAAGCAAAAACTTTTGAATAATTAACGACTTATACGTGAAAGGCAAAATCAACAACCTTTGATCTTCAATAAATATATGTGGAAGTCAACATGTGAAACTCCAAAACTAATCTTTTCAATTTTTTTTTTTTAATTAAAACAAATTTTAATAATAAAGTTATTGCATATTTCTTCTCTATCGTATATAGAGTTTAAGGGTACGTAAAAAGAACAATATTTATATATATTATCAAAAATTAAAAATGTGAGTATATCTCATATTAAAGTAAGGATATAAGAGGAAAAATATATATAAATTTATAATTTTAATTAAAATAATTATTTTTTTAATCCCCGTAAAATAGAGAGCAAGTCCATCGATTGGGAACGAATGAAGTAATTTTAGGTTAATCTAAACTTAACAAGAACCAAATCGAAATATTAAAATTTTTATTCTTTTTTTGTTAAAGTCGAAATCAAATTAAATACGCTAAAAGTCAAACTATACTGAAACAAACAGATCCATTACATTTAATTTGGTTGATTTTACAAAACTCAGCTCAAATTTTGCAGGATTTCAAACATGGTTTGGATAGACACTGAACACTTATTTGAACACCCAACTGCGATAATAGTGGGCAGGTATGAACACGGTTTGGTTTCAAACCGAAATCAAATTGGAGTCGAATTAATTAAAACCGGAACTAAATCATGATCAATGCCTTTTAGTTCTAAATCATAATCAAAACCATATATTTAAGATTCGTTATGATTCTTTATTTAATTTCAATTCAAATCCAAAACAGTTCGATTCCAATTTTACTTTTTTTAAAATTGAAACCGGCTGTTTTAGAGTCATGGTCATAGTAGAGTAGTCAACACACTCTTCCAATTTCATATCTTAAAAAAATGAACTTAATTAATTATCATTATTAGATATATTATAATTAGAAAAAGAATCCCCTAGCAACTAGCTGTATGCATACATTGAACTGCACGGCATTACAAATTGGAAATTATACTCTTAATTAGTTTACTTCTAGAACTGTTGACCCATAAGAAAATTTTGCTTTATTTCTTTGAATTTGTTGTGAAGTTACAACTACATGACAATTATTTATTTACTTTTTAATTTATTGACATCATTTTCATATATTTATTTATTTATTTATTCAATGGTATGCAGCAAGTAATTTTCCTAATAGCTTTTTTCGTAACATCCACTATTTTAATTATTTACGATGTTTGAGGCGTAATGCTTATATTAGTGTATATATATCGCGCTTTTTTCGTGCAATTTTTTTGCATCTATAAAAGTAGAATACTCGATTTTTTATTTTAAAAGACATAAATTTTTTTTATTCAGACTAACTCTTGTTTATAGTTATTAATAATTAGATACAAATTTATATTAGGGGATATTAATTTCATAATAATAAAAAATAAAAAATTGTAGATGCTGTTAAATAATTACCATCAAACTGAATCCATGTATGTAATGTTTTTTTTTTTTTAAAAAAAAGGACTTCTTGCTTGCTCTTGGCCTTCTTAATTAATTTTTATATAATTAATAATAATTGGATAAAATTTATTTATATGAATATATTTATGCAAAAGGAATTGTAGTTGTGTAAGTCAATTATTTTATAAGCCATTACAAAATGGAGAGAGGTAAATATATTAACAGAATACCATGTTGACTGGCCTTTTTGTAGCTCTTTTCTTATTTTTCTTTTACCTCACTACAAACTTCCAATTCATTCTTTAGCAACAATTTAAAATACTTATTTCTACTTTGTACATACTCATTACTCATAAATGCAGTTCAAGAAACCTCATTACTTTATTTAGTTTATAAATGAATTCATAAATCAGTTTCATGACCCTACTTATGAACTAAATAAAAAAAATGAGTTTATTTGGTTTAGCCATAGATAGAGCCATAAATCCGGAGCTAGAGGGGTCTAAGGACCCCAACAAAATTTTTTTAAAAACATACTAATAAAATATTAAAATTTTTTTATTTTGCTCTCTAAAATAATAAATTTTTTTCAATTTCGCCCCATGTTCCCCTGATTTTAATTACAGGTTCCGTCACTGTCTAGTGTAGATAAGTTGCTTTTGAATATATATATATATATATATATAACAAATTAAAAATGTCTACTTCATAAGAACTATACAACAACCCACACCAATCCTTGTGTTTAAAGAGATAGGGTTGCATGAATATATATATATCTCACTCTACTCTACTGTATTGCCACATCACAAACACAAATATGATTGAACCAATCAACGAACAGACCGACCTCACAAGCTCTTGTTGGGTAGCTAGCTAGCTAGCTCCTACCCATAAGTCACGTAAAGGCCACGTATATATCATATTATCATATAACCCTTTGATTTTTAAGTACTTCAAAAGAGAATTTCAACTTCTTCACTACTAAGTTATGTGTCAGCTTTCTTAAGGACAAGTGCTCCTCCTTTCTTCTTAAACCTATGGGTCGTGCATAATTATAATCCATCTTGTTAGCAGATACAAACTCGACTCATTTATTATTGAAAATTTTAATATATTTATATTTTAATAATATTCCCTCTTTCTTTATTTTAAAAATAATATAATAATCAGTCCACGAAATACTATAATTTATCTAATTAAGTTAATCCGCTTTCATACTGGACCAAGAATCTTCTAGAAAAACCTGAAGATACCAGGAAAAACACACTGCCCTCGGTCTCCACTCGGCTCAACTCAGCAACAAGGTCATCCTTACGTGTTCTCATATCTTGTTCAATTTTTATTTTTCACACTTTCAATTTTTTTTTTCCCACAAAATCCATATCCCTTTCGCTTCCTTATACGTCAAGAAGCGAGGGCACTAACGTCATTCTAGAAAGGTCAACTATAAAAGTCCACACTTTTTTTATAGTTGCATGCTGAACAAGTTAAATCAACACATATCCAAACTTTATAAATACCTTAACCCTAACTCCTCTTCATAGTCTTTCCTTTCCGTTCCTTCAAAACTCTTTCCTCTTTCACACTTTTCAGTTCAGATCTAATTGTAAACCATGAAGAGAAGCTTTTATAACACAGAGATCGAAAGTATAACCATGGCGAATTGCTTGATGCTTCTATCACAAGGGAAGAAAATGCGATTTCCTTCCTTTGAAGCCGTGAAAGACACTGGCCTTAACTCGCCAGGTCGTGTTTTCGAATGCAAGACATGCAATAGACAATTTCCATCGTTTCAAGCCCTCGGCGGGCACCGTGCTAGTCACAAAAAGCCTAGGTTGATGGGAGGAGATGGAAGCTTAGAGAATCAAACGTCGTCGTTGTCATCGTCTTCTCCGGTCAAACCTAAGACGCATGAATGCTCAATCTGTGGGTTAGAGTTTGCTATAGGTCAAGCTCTGGGAGGTCACATGAGAAGACACAGAGCTGCCTTAAGTAATAATAATCATAACAATGGAGATGATAATCAACAGATTAGTGCAGAAGAGAAAGTGATGGTTCCTCCTCCAATTTTGAAGAAGTCAAATAGCAAAAGGGTTTTGTGTTTGGATTTGAATTTGACTCCATATGAGAATGATTTAGAGTTCTTTAGGCTTGTTGGTAAAGAAGCTCCCATGGTTTTGACAGTTTCTTCTAGATCTTAATTAATTAATTAAATTACATGTAATTAGTCTCTCATAAGATGGTAATTAATTGATTTTACCTTATATAAAATTTTTGAATTTCTTTCTTTTTTTTTTTCCTCCTCCTTTCTATATATATAGGATTCAGTATCTTGTATCTAAATATTTATTCATTTGTTTATAGATACAATTATATATTTATTCAATTTTTTCCTTTTTTTTTTATAAGTTTAATAACTCCTCTTTGCAATTTATGTCGTAGAGATGAGACAAGCATGATGTCACATGTAAGACAATTTTATGGGTGACTTACTTTATTGACAAGGATTATACTATAATTAATTATCATCAGCAAGAGGATATCTGATTTAATTAAATTCCATCTTTATAATTAATATTTAAGTGCGTAATGTTATCCTTTAAGATAATTTTTCTCAAACCCGAGAATGATAGTGACTTGCATAAGATTTTTCCTTTTAACCAACCTAATTACGAACCGTATGTCATAGCTTTTAATTATTTATGCTAAAAAATAAAAAATAAAAAAATAGTAAATTATAATTGAGAATTTTTTATTTATTTATGAATTTGTCTTAGATTGGTTGGTTGCCGCTGTTCACCAGCAGTAGGCTCTACCTTCAACTCTTTCTTAAGCTTTTTCTACTCTTTCTTTCCCTTTTAATTTTTTATTTACTTTAATAAATTCAGATTTGATTTCTATGCATATCTGTCTTTATTTTTATTATTGTTGTTTTGTCTTCATTTTTTAAGTTTTTGGTTTTCTTATTTGTAAGGATTTGATTTTTTCTTTACGAGGTTTATTACTAAATAAACTAATGATATTTAATTTTATTTGGTTCGAAATTTTAAATTTTAATTTATAAGTGCGTGTGTATTCGATCAATAGAGTCACATAATGTGGTACGGTCCTCCATTGACGCATGCATATATAGTGGCAAAAATTCATCTGCATTCGTTCTATGGTGTAAGCTCTTGGAAAAACAATTCAAGTATGAAAAGTATAGAAAAATTATTATTTTGCCGTCCAAATTAATTAAAAGTTAAATCATTTGTAAATGGAAGTATTTAATATTATTTTTTTTAATTTTAATTTTGTTATTAAAAAGATATAAATTCTTTTTAATTTATTAAAAGATCGATGAACACTATTAGCTATTAATAATAAATTTCTAGATATTTAACGTTATTATTAATGAATTAAAAGGATAAAGAAAGAAAGAAAGAGCCCATTAAAAAAAATGAAAAGGGAAAGAAGGATATGTATATATGCTAACAAGTCTCTTAGCTTTCTCAAAGGTTAGATGTTTAGGAATGATTGAAGATAATTGTGTCAATGTCTATTTTCAATGTACTTCTATCTTCCTCTAGCTTGATATCATTTTCACTAACTTGTCTTTCTATTATATTTATTTTATTTCCAAAAATGTTTTTACATATATATACATATATACATACATATAACAAATCGCACTCCATTTTGGTTTACAATTCTAATAATCTATAACACTTCTATAATAAAAAAATTATAATTGAAATATAAAAAGCAATAATAATTATAATAAAAATAAAAAAATGATTCAAGAAAATTTTTGAATGGTAGAAGTTAAAGTAGATGGAGATGTCATGTCGATGGTATTAATAGAAAAAATTAAAAGCGAAAAAAGCAAAATTACAGTAAAAATTCAAACCTACTAATAATTAAAAATATATATAAAGCAAATACAATATGACACCCTGAGATTAAGATGTAAAATATTTTTTCAACTAAACTTTTCATTGTCTAACGTTAAATTATCTAATAATCAATTATTTTTTAATAGACATAACTATGTCCCATTTTTCTTTACTATTTAGAACCAGATTCTGTTCGGCAATAACTTTTTGGATAGTTTTTAGAATTTTAATTAGTTAAAATATTGAAAGCTGCTTAAAAAGTTATTCGGTAATATAACGTTTGGACTAGATTTTAGAGATTATAGTAGTTTTTTCGTGAAAAATTAACTCATGTAACCTTTAACAAACGCTATTCAAACAACTGAGACCCTTAAAATTGAAATAAATTTTATAATTATGTTTTCTTTTTTATTATATATTTTTTCTTTTTCTCTCTTCTGATTTATGTAAATATCATTTATTTATTTATTTAATCTACTTGAGTATTATATTTTATTCAATTGATTATGTACATAATAATCAAGGTGATTGTAAAGATTAAACTGAGTTTTTTTTTCTTAAATTTTGGATTTTGAAAATTTTATTATTAACTAAAATCTTTTATAGTTGAAGAGAGGAGATATTTGATAATTGAGAGAATTTATAATAAAGTGAAAGAAAAATTAAAAAAAACAACTTCAAAGAAACAACTAATTAAAAATTAAAAATTGTTTCCTATTTTTATTAAATAAAAAATTAGAAACATAAAATTATAATAAACAATTATAATTATTACATATCTTCAAAAACTAAAAAATTCTTTAAATATCTTCAAAATGCCTTAAAATAAAATAAAAATATTTTATTATATATTAGAAATTGTAAAAATTAAATTATTTATTTTATCTCCCTACCAATTTTTTATTCTCCCCCAAGATTTCGGAGAGTATATTATAAAAAACATAGGATTCATCTCTCTTATCTTTGTACAACCTCTCTTTCCATTTTAGTTGATTTTCTTTTTCATATAAAATTATCAAATTCGATTGTTCCGTTAGATTCAATGTATCAGAACCTTAAAACTTAGGTGTTCGAAATAGGTACGCAACCGCCTTAATAATTGTATTAATTGCATATTAGATAAAATTCAAAAAATAAAAAATAAATATAGTCTAGTGCTGGCTGCATTTACCACCTTCTATAAATTCTGTTTCTTCTTTCATTACCAGACATCGGTGAGCTCTAACCGATAGTTACTCCTTTTCTTTTTTTTTTTTTTGTTTTTTTTATTTGAAAATATTGAAATTTATTGTTGCACATATCTTAAATTTTACTCTCAAATTTAATTTTAAATTATTATTGTCATTTTTTATTATTTATATAATTATGCCGAAAAAAAGTTCAAACGTAGAAAGAAGAAATATAAAGACAATCAAATAAAATTTGTAAGGAAACTATAAAATCAAACAATTATCATAAATATGATAAATATTATATTCGGTCAACTGAAATAGATATTTGAAATTAAAATTATATTTCTTTTATTTTTTATTAGACTTTCTAAATAAAGATATAGAAATATTATAATTTATATTTCATATCAATATATAATTTAGCAGACGTGGCGTCTAATTCAAATAATTATTTGATGACATATTTACCGATTAATCATCAAATAATTCAAATTTTGGACACTACTAATTCTATCATTTTTCTGGCGAAAATCCAGTTCTTTAATCTTCATTCTTTTTAAGGATAAGTCATTTCAAGTTTCAATCAGTTGCAGATAGCAATTACTTCATTATTTTTCTTTTTTAAAAAATCTATTTTAGTCCCTAAAATTTTATATAAAATACAATTGGGTCCCTTACTTCATTTGTGGATCCATTCAACACTAAGGTATCGTTTGGAATAAATAAATCATGATTATAGAATTTATTTGTAAATCAATTTCAAATAAAATTCATTACAAATGAATTTATCATATTTGGTATGTTACAATTTAAAATAAGAAATTCAATTAAATTTCACGAAATTATGTTTGAAATAATTCTTAGATGAAAATTCATTTGTTTTTATTTTCTAAAACAACCTTGACATAATAATTTAATAAAAATACTAATATAAAAAAATCACTCATATTCCACTATAATTAATTAATTAAAATTTAAAATTTCAAAATTCATGTCCTTGCAAATGTTTAAATTTTATTTTTATAAATAGATTAAATATATTCAAAATTAAAAATTCATTTAGATTAGTTATGTACAATATTAACTTCATATTTTTAAAAATAAATATTAAAAAAAATAATTTTGTTGGCATTAAGATTTATTTGATTATAACATATTAGTTTGACTATTATTTAACGATAAAAAAATATTAATAAGGATAAAATAATAAATTTTAAATATTATTCTGACGGAAGGAAGGAGTACATAATAATAATAATAAAGTAATTTTAGCATTTTGGGTTGAAATTTTCCTAGCAAAGGTAAAAAGATACAGTCTCTAGTATACGTGATTCGAACCATGTTTTATTTTGTTAGTCAAGCCAAATCACCAAATTGACTTGGCCTTTATGCCCGTTAAAATGGTTTAGAAATTTGAATTTAAAAACTGTGTCTAGATTGTATTCAATATTTCTAGGTATTAGTATGACACAGAAATACATAAATTCACAAATTTATCGTACTCCTTTCTTTTTTGCTATCCATAGATTGTATTCACAAATACATAAATACACAGAAATACATAGATTGATGCTTTTAGTTTAATTAGACTTTTCCAATTAGGTCTAAGTTAGGTCAAGGATTTTGATTTTGATTTTTGCTATCCAAACATTAATTAACATATACAAATGTATGTTAAAAAATATAGTCTAATAGTTAGCGTATGTAAGGTTTGACGATTTATTTATATTTTATATCTAATAACCTACTCCTCCTTTATGTTACTGTTCCATTAAAAATGAAATTGAAAATTGAATTGGAAATGAAAGAGAGAGCAAAGTGGAATATATAATGAGTAATTAATTAATTGTGAGGGTTGATGGATACTAATAGATATGTTTAAATTGTTTTAAAAAAAAGTAATTAATTAGATAAAGTTGTGAGATCCAATCAAATGCGAGTAAACTTAGCAAAGACTTAAAAATTTAAAATTTGTAGAGATAATAAGTAATTAATTAGTTGTGAGGCTTAATGGATAATAATAGATAAATATTCTCTTTAAAAAATAATAGATAAATATTAATTATTTTTAAAAAAAATTAATTAATTAGGATAAAATTATGAGATCTAATCAAATGCAAGTAAAATTAGAAAAGACTTGAAAATTTGTAAAAAAAAAAAATATATAGAATGTTGAAGAAGCACGTTAGAATTTTTCTTTGTTAGAATAATGTCATTATTTGTTTAAATTGAATCTCTTCTTTAGATAAAATACTTGATAGATAATATAGATTAATAATATATTTAAATTTTAAAATTTTCATATGTTTTATATAAAATTAAATCTAGGATATAATATTTGATAAATAATATAGATAATAAATATATTTAAATTTTAAAATTTTTATATATTTTTTATAAATAATATTATTATTAAATAATTATGGTTAATCATAACGCAAAAAAATAAAGAAAAATTTTAAAAATTTATAAAAACAGAAAAATAGAATGCTAAATAAAGAGAAGGTTTTCAGCTTCGTATACATATATATAGATTTGGTGTGCATGCAAAGAATAAAAAATAAGATAATTAAACATTTCGTAAGCATGCGCAACATTATTAATAATACATCACTTTTCTTGTGTAATTAGTAATTCTTAAAGTGAATGTGAACATAACTCAATTGGCAATGAAAATAATTTTAATATTATTTTTTAATCTTGTTTTTCAAGTTAGACATTAATTGTGATAAAATTAATATTAATATTGTCTTTAGTTTTTTCTCAAATCATTATAATATTATTAATATTATTTTAAATAATAAAATTTTCAGTTTTTTAATCTAAATTCTATTGAATGTTTCTATTTTTTAATAATTGACTAAATAATTAACAATATTAATAATATTATTTTCAATAATAAAACTTTTCACTTTCTTTTTTCTAATAATTAATGAAATAACTAATATTATTTAACAATATTATCATTGATGAAAATTTTAAAATTACTATTCTTATAAAATTATAATTTTGTAAAATGAATATGCATGAAATTGAGTTGATAAATAAAATGATAATATAATTATCACTAATATTACTTTTCTTCTTTTTTTCAATAATTACTATAATTGATAATGCATGGGAATATATATATATATATATATATACCCATTTTTATCCTCTCTTCCTTTTAAATATATTAATCTTTTTTATAATATACATTGCACGTTGACTATATTTATTATATTTTCATCTTTTGTACTCTTTTAGTTTTTTTTTATCAATATAATATTAAAGTATAGATTTTTGTTTAGATTAAAATAAATATAATCGATTAATTTGTATTAAATTTTATCATATAAACTGCTTGTAATGTTATTTCTTATTACTTAATTCTATTAAATTTTTAAAATTCTAATTTATAAAACTTTGCCATATAATCATTCAGTCCTTAATTTATAAATGTAGATTTTTAAAATCCTAATAGATTTTAAAAAATCAAGTCATCGCTCAATTCCCAACTCCGTCTTTAATCCCAAATCAATATCTATATATAATTATAATAAAAAATAATAATACTATATACTAGGTAAAAGAAAAAAATTAAGAAGATTATCTGAATTGATAATGATAATTATTTTAGCTACAAATAATACTACATACTCATGCAATAGAGAAAGAAATATATGATTATATACACAAATTCTTGATACTTAAAAATAACCCAAAATAAAAATATATAGCTTTTATTTTTTTATTTTTACAAATATTATTTTCTTTCAAGTCAAATAGATTTATGATATAAGAGAAAAAATATGAAGAAAACTTAAAATGTTCAATCATCAAGAGGCTATCTAACATCCAATATTGATCGGTTAATTAGTTTATTTAAGTATTTTTGTTCTCTATTTGTCTAAGTTATAAATTTAAAATAAATAAATTAATTAATTAATTAATAAAAAAGGATTACATAAAAAAACTTCTATCATCTCTAAATAAATCTTCAATTATGCCAATTTTTTTTTATTTCTCTCCTAAATAAAATATTATGTATATTCTACTTAAAAATTTAATTTTTAAAAAATATATCCAATCAAATTTTACAAACAAAATAAAAAAATTAATAAGAAGAGTATTTATTAGATAGAATTTTATAATTTATAATCAAATAGAATCATATATTTTTAAAAAAATATAAAAATTTTAAATCTCTCATTGTCATATATGTTTATTAAAAATAAAAAAGAATTAATTAACTAATAAAAAATTACATTAAAGAAGCATTTATTCTCTACAAATAAATACTTAATTTCCATACAACCATACAAAAAAATTTATTTTTTCTTTTTCATTTTTTAAAATAATATATATATAAAATTTATTATTTCATTCAATAGAATTTATATTTAAATCGGTCGCTAAAAATCTTATAGTAGTCGCTAATTCGGTTTCCTTTTCGTAACTATATAGCAGTTTCTAAGTTGTTGCAAAAAGTCGTTCGCTAAATCGGTCGCTAATGCGGTCAATAAGCAATCTTTAATTCGGTCGCTAATATGGTCAATAAGCAGTCTCTAATTCGATCGCTCATAGTTTTAATGAATTAAATTATCGAATCAAAGAGAAGTAAATTGATAATATGAAATCAAGCAAAAAAACATAATGTTGGCTCATTAGTTATTTTCTTGAAACTCATCCCAATAAAATTCCTTTGTGGTGTCTTGAACATTCTTCCAAGTGTATCCCTTTTCATCATCCAACTTTTTGAAAATCTTCTTGATTGGTGATGAGCAGTGTCCAGAGGGCTCCAATCTACGACAAATATATGTTAATTGTAAATAAACAAAATAATCCAAATGCATACCCAATTTATAATTCACATAAGATACTAAAAAAAAAAAAACATATTCTCCATTTTCTATCCTACATAATTGTCGTCCTGATGATCCTAATCTCGAGCTAGTTGATGGAGCACTAGACGGTGTAGGAGAAGGAGTAGAGAGAGGGGGAAGAGGCAGAGGTGGAGTTGATGATATGGTCATCCTCGAAATAGGAGCTGGTCTAGCAGTAGTATCCAATGGTAAAGGCTGAGTGGCAGTTGGTGGAGGCATATATGCATGAATAGTAGATTGATGGACTCTATGAATACTACAACCGCGACTACGACCATGACCTATGGATGGAGTACCTCTACCTTGGTCTAGATCCATCGCCAAACTAATTTTATTTATTAGTCAATTTCTAAGTACAATAAATCCGTACTTTGCAATTTAAATATAAGCAACATAAAAAATAAAAGTATGTAATTCAAAATTATCAATATATGTTCATGGCAAGTACATATTATCTTAATACAAAAATTCCAAAGTGAATGTCATATAAATTACATAATGAAATGCTATTCACTATCACTGGAGCATCTTCCTCATCAGAACTTCTTATAACCATTAGCTCTTCTTCTTTATTATCATTTGTCACATCGATATCAATATTATGTCCTAGAAGCATCATCCAATCTTGAAGGTAATTCTTCTTCTGCGATCTGAATGTCACGTGTCTCTATCCCATCCTGTTGATATGGATCTTCTTCTATACATGTAGGAATTGCAGAAGTTTTGGTTGATCGATTACGACTCTAGCTTTGATTTTGCATACTAATAGCTAGTCTCCTCTATCTCATCTCATTGTTGGATAAGGAACATAGTTAACATGAGCAGCTTTCACTACCAAAATAAAAGGTTCATACTCGTTATATCTTCTCTATTGATTTATATTAACTAATTTATATTTTGGGTGAACCTTGGTACCAACATTTGGGATTAGATCAGATAATTCACAATGGAACAACACAGTTCATTTGATTGGTAAGGCTGGATACTCCAATTCTAATACTTCACGCAATCTTCCATAAAGATCACTTGTAATATCACTAGTTGATCCCTTTATACATACCCATTTATTCGTGGTCTTTTTTTGTTGACTCGTACCCCTCAGTACGAAATTTATATCCATTCATGAAGTAACTAGAGTAAACATTTACAATCAACGATGGCCCCTTTGCTAGGTCCATAATGAAATAATTTTTAATGTTATTAACTGATTATCATACCTATAAAATTATTTTGAAATTAGGATACAATAATAATTAGGATTAATTAAGATATATAGATTGAGGGATTAATTATCCGTACATATGATTAAAACCAAGATGCAAAGTGCTCCTCCAATCTTACATCAATATCATTGTCAGTGATTGCTGACATGGTTTGACGGAGTTCATCAACGTATATACTATTGAATATATGAAAATACAAATGAATGAACTAAACATGAAAAACTCAAGTGAGATTTAATTGAGGTATAATTATCAAAGCTAAATAAATTTGAAAATTTAAACTTACTTAACGCAATGGCCAACCTTTGCACAATTTAAAAGAATATAAGATTGAGGAACTCATCATTCAACTTCTGTCAAAAAATGCTTTTTTGGTTTACCAATTGAATGACCTGAATAGGTAAATATCAAGAGGTTACCTTCTAATTGGGAATCAGTATGAAGTACACCATCATCGTTGTGTGGCACTCGTTGATGCCTTGTGTATACGTGGTCCTCAAAGTAGTGCGCACAAAATGTTGATGTATCCTCCACTAAATAAGCATTGTAGATAGACCCCTCAACTTTCGTCTTATTCCAAACATTCTTCTTTAATTTTTGAAGGTGTCTCTATTAAATTAAAAAAAATAATTTACTTAATTACTTTTTGGAATTTCTATAATAACATCACATTTCAAATATAACTTAGTAATTTACCTTTTAAATGGATACATCCATCGATATTGACGGGTTGTGTTATTCTAGCTTCATAAGCAAGGTGTATTGGTAGATGTTCCATTGAATCAAAGAATCTTGGTGGAACTATGCGCTCTAACTTATATAATACAAATGGAATATCTCCTTCAGCTTTAAGCATGTCCTCTTCTCATATGGTAGTGCTTGTCAACACCTTGAAAAACATAATTAACTCTATTATTGCTTCCTAAACTTTCAGAGGTAGAAATTCCCGGAATGAAATTGCAAGTACCTATTGCATAAAAGTATGACAGTCATGATTTTTCATACTACATAACCTATACTTTTGCATATCAACACATCGACCCATGTCCATTCGGAAATCTTAGATTCCCTACCCATTTGCATAAAACTTGCTTTTCGGGTTTAGATATAGTATAACAAACCTTCGGACACTTTCCCATCACTGTATCTCTTTCTAACTCAGGACACCAACAAAACACATTCATATCTTCTCTTGCTTTAGCATTGCCTTTCATTTTCCTTCTATGTTTATCACTGTATTGAAAAGATTCTCAAAAATATTCTTCTCAATATATGCATGACATCGAGATTGTATCTTACTAGAAGAGTACTCTAATAAGGTAAATCCCAAAAAATAATGCATTTTTTCAATCTGCTCTTCTTACTAATTTGGGAATTTTATTGTTTAAAACCCATTTAGGCTACTTTCATAAGTCCCAAATTCCATTTATTGTAAAACTTCATCCCTGGACCTTAAAGGTGGTGGCACCTCTGTTACAACCTGATTCTTTCGAAATGAAGTTTGATTCCACTTGCATGGATGATTAAGAGGGAGAAATTTATGATGATTATCAAACCGTATTATTTGCCTCCATGATGAAGAGTAAAAGCATTAGTGTACTCCATGCAATATGGACAAGCAAGCTTCCCCTCAGTACTCCACTCAGACAACACGTTAAGGGCAGAAAAATCACTGAATGTTAGCAGCTCTCATAATGAAGTTATATTTGGTTGAAACATCAAATGTTTAAACACTTATTTCCCGCAATTATTTTAATTTTACAATTAATGATTGGAGGAAAATATCAACCTTGTACTTGGGATTGTTTAGACTTGAAATTATTATGAAAAGAAATATATATTCCTCTTTCATATACATCCATGGGGGGTAACTTATACAGTGTAACAATGATAGGCCAAGAGCAGTCTTATTGTCCGGATTGACCAAAGGGTTGAAACCCATCAGTATATAAACCCAACCTCACATTTCGAGTCTCGAATGTAAAAGCTTCATATTGTCTGTTGAAGTGTTTCCATGCTTCTACATCGGACGGATGGCACGATACACCACGTTCAAGTTCATGCTCAACATGCCATCGCATAAGCTTTACTGTGGCATTTGATGCGTAAAGTCTTTGCAATCTAGGAATGAGGGGAAAATAGTAAATTTTCTTATATGGCTTCACCTTTTGATGTCTACCAAAAACCTGACCCCTTTGTTTGTATCTTGGTAGATTGTAAAACTTATAAACACGTAAAACACTATCTTCACCCTAGAGGATCATACAATTATTGTGATAATAATCAATCTCTTGAATTGGAAGTCCTAATCCTTGAACTATTTTTTTGGTACCATAGAATTTATCTAGAAGACAGTTATCGTCTGGATTACCTCTTTGATGATCTGCAAAAGTCATCGAAACACCTTTCAAACAAATGGTGTTCAGCCTTTATGTGCAATAACTGTGCTACTATAGAGAGTTTTGAATGCTTCATGTAACCCAGCCATAATTCATCATTTGCTGCATTTAGCATACCAAACAGTCTTCGCGCCATTTCATTTGGCAATTCCTCCATCAAATCCTAGCGGAACTATTGACCAGCGGCATCCATAACCATTTCTTGATACCTACCACTTGTATTTAAGTCATCATTTCCAAGTGCATTCACACTTGATGATTCACCAGTTGCCTGATTGAATCTTGTGTCACCCCTACTTTATCAGTGGGATGTCCACCCATAGTAATTCTGTACAAATCTATACTTGCATAGGTGAAATTTAACTGTCTCAACATCACGAAAGCTAGTGTTTTGACACTTTCTATTGCTGCACGGATTCTGTAACTTTTGTCCATCCATAAAACGTGGTTTGGATATAGCAAAATCAATGAATGTTTGTAAACCATTGATAAAATCCCAATTCAATATTCCATTACCTTCAAATCTATGGTACATCCGATTCCGGTCACTCATTTTATGAAAAACCTGATTGTATTAGAGTCGATCGACGTCCTCTCTTCTATCTAGATGAGAAAGACACAAAATGTGAAGCTACAATTATCTAAATGCAATGACTAACTTATAACATTTAAAAAAAAAGGTTACCTCAATAATAATATGCATGTCCTTATTATTGCTGACATTCGTCTAATAAACATATAATAAAATTCAAGAAAAAAGGAGTAAGACATAAGAATTAATATGAAAATAGTTATGATGCAAAGTAACTAAAATATATCAAATCTGTATGTTTGAAAATCTACACATGCCAATAAGTTCACATTTAAGGAAAAAAAAAATATAAAAGACCATAATGTATAGTTGTAGGTCCCAATAGGCTATGCATAAAGGGGGGGAGGGGGGGGGGGGGGGTGAATTGTGTTGGATAAAAAATTTAGAATTTAAAGACATTTTTAAAACACAGCAGAAGCACAAAAGTATTTAGATAATTTTACCATATAACTCACTTAAGCAAAAGATCATCTATGATACTTAATCAATTAACAAGTCTAAAAATAGCTCACTAAACTGGGCAACTTTACAACTCAGAAGCGATTTTAATTTGAAACAGAATTCATGTTAAGGTATCAACAATTTAGATCATAAGATAACAACATGCATTATATTTAAAGTATGTGAGTGTGAAGAGACATGCAATATCAAAAAGATAAGAGGAGAAAATCAAACACCAAGAATTATAGTGGTTCGGCACTTCTCATGCCTACATCCACTCCTCAAGAAACCATCTTGAGATCCTCCACTATTTAACTCTTTTCAAGGGCAAGAGTGAAGCTTATTACAATGGAAATAGTCCTAACACTTAGCATTACCCATGTACCATAAATTTTTGCGAAGAACTTGTAAATTTACCTTCTAGTTTTTGTTAAAGAACTAGAAAACTTAATGCCACTAGTTTTTTTAAAGAACTAGAAAACATAATTTGTTTTTGTAAATAAAAAGCAAAACTTAACCTCTAATTTTCGTCAAAGAACTAGAAAACTTAAACCTAGTTTTTCTAAAGAACTAGTAAACTTACAAGACTTACTCTCACACAAGATGAGTACTTGAAAACCCTTACAAACAAGCTTTACACAAAGCTTTCAATCACAGATTTTAAGATTTAAAAAGTTCTAATCTATTTTAGATTTACAAAACTTATAATAGATAGATTGATATGCCAAATTAAGCTTAGGAAAGAGATTTTTATAAATAAAATATATGAGTTTTGAAAATCTCTCTCTAAAGATTGATTTTAATCTTCTCTTAGAATTTATGCAATAAGAGCATGAAGAAGAAGGATTGCAATATGAGAGAGTTGATAATATAAAAACACAAGATTAGTTTGTCTCTCATAAAAATCAATTTTCTCTTCTCTTTAGAAAATAACCGTGAAACTAGGAAGAAGAAGAAGGATGAGAGAGTTCACAAAGTAAAAGATAGAAGATTAGTCTTTGCTCTCATACCTTTAGAAATTTTTGCCAAGCCTCAATTTATAGAAGAAGTAGGGGTTACTTGGTGGTAGATTTAAAAAAGAAGGAAAGTCTTTTTGAAATATTATTTCCAAAAGAGAATTTCAAATTAAAGATTATTTTTAAAAGACAATCTTTTTAAATCACATTTTGAAAAATTCAAACCCTGAAATATATTTTGTGAAATAAAATATTCCCTCTAAGATTTTCAAATATTTATTTAAGGAAATTAAACCTTTTAGGAAATGTATTTTAAAAATTGAAGAAGATATTTATATATAGTCTTAATATGACATGATCTTCTTTCTATTTTGACAAGATACTAAATAACCCTAAGATACTATGAGACACTAACCAAATCTTCAATTCTTCAAGAGTATCTTAATTCTTGATCTTCCATAGGATTCATTAGATTTTCACTTGATGATTTTTCCATTTAAATTTCTGCAACAGACTTTAGCAAAATCTACAAAATAATTCATTCAATTTATTATTTTTATTAATCATCAATCATCAAAAGAGAGTATTGTAATAACCTTGAGCCAACAATAATCATTGCCTTTAATAGGAGTACATGAATGTCATTTGCATTAAATGCATGAAAAGTTATTTTGAGAAACAGAAAATGTATAAAATTGATGAGTATAAGCAAATATTATAAATATTAAGAATAAAAATTATAATTACATTACATATATACAAACAAACATAGAAATGGAATGACGATTACATGTCATAAATTTTATCAATTATATTACCAAACAAAGTAATGAAATCTTAATTACATTTCATTCCATTACATTTTTCATTGCATTACAACCAAACATAACATAGTATTTTAAGACATTGCTTTAGCATTATATTAATATATATACTTTTCCTCATATTGTGCTTAATCGATAAAAAATTCTATATAATTATTTTATTTATAGTTAAAAATAATTATGATAGTTGAATTTTAACTTACGTATTCATATAGTGTCTAAATCATACATAACTCTATTATTTATGTCCAAATCATTTTCTCCATTAAGTACGCATTAATTAATTAATTTTCTTTATCACCTCCTTTTCGTCAATTTTATTACTACTTAATTTTGCTTCCTTTATAACATCCTCCCAACTTATATATTTTCTTACACTCTTACTCACTGGCATTAATTGATTAGTTATCATTTTTAATAAATTAATATACTCCTATTAACATATAATAATAAAATATATTTAATGAAATAATCAGACCCCAAATAACTCTAATTATTAAATAAATTAGGACTCTGAGTCCTTATCTAATATAGATATTTGGATTCTACTATATGTATATATTCTAAATTCGCCCCAACAATGGGCTAATTACGTAATTTACTAATATCAAATTCTAAGAAATTAACAATTGGTGTGGTGAGTGTGGAACATACCTTCAATCTTTTTTGAACCCTAGATAATCTTTTAATCTTCTCTTCGACTCCTCATGGCCGTCAATCCAATTGATAACCACAACACCAAAGGCCAATGCAACGTCCATGGCGAAATTAGCCAACAATTCACCTTCACCCTCCCACCTATTACCGATTCCCAAGTGGCTGTAGCCCTTGCCTAGGCCTATTCTCAATTCACTACAGTATTGAAAGACCTATTGGAGAATTCATTACCTAATGGCAAACTCACCCTACCTTCTAAACTTACGAATACTTCCCTCGACGAAGAAAAAATTCCATCCACCTTCCCCTAGACACCCAAGTCATTTGATATCTGACCGATAATAAGAAGCAAAATCAAAACTAGATCTCAAGGGAGTCAACCCCCTTTATCAGGAGATTAGCCACACCCAAATATTGGATGAGGCGAACCTCAGAGATATGGTGAAGAAGCTGGTTTGGGAATATAAGGAGTTAAAAGAGAATGAAGACTATGGACTCCAGGAGTCCCCGTTATCACCTAATATCCTAGTTGCAGCTTTCCTCTAAAGTTCAAACTCCCCAACTTTTAATCTTATAATGATTGTTCTGATCCAATGAGTCACTTAGAAGCCTTTCGAATCATAATGGACTTGCAAACTAACTCAAAAGACCTAATATGTAAAGTCTTTTGAATCTATCTCAAAGAAGCAGCATAGGAGTGGTACCAAATGCTTAAAACGGAGTCCATTTACTCTTTTTCACAACTAGCCACGACGTTCCGAGCTCATTTCATAACCTATATCCCATCTAAGAAAATCTCCTCAGATATAGTAGATTTAAAAAGAGAAAATGGAGAAACTTTGTGACAATATGTGTCTAGATTCTAAAAGATGGTGATGTAGGTAGAGAATCTGAATGATGAAGTAGCTGTTAGCGCGATGGATAAAAACTACAAGTATAATAAGCTATTTGAAAGCTTAAGTATATACCCTCCCTTAACCTTCACCGAGCTCATGGCGAGAGCTCATAAGTATACTAAACTGGATGAGGCCTATGAGATTCAGCAACGAAAATCAGCCAAAGATGAAAGATACAAATCCAGAAGACATTCACCACATGGGGAAAGATGTTCACCCTGAAGGAGATCGCATATCCGGCCCTTATGTGCCAACTATTCTGTTCGAACCCCGTACACTAGAGATAGTGAGCCCTCTAGAGATAAAGAGTTCACTATGGTGAATAGACCCCATTTGGAGATCTTACCATGGATTAGAGAACAGGGTGATTGGATCCAATGCTTTTATCCTAAGAAGATGAAAGATAGTTTTGTAAGCCATCGGGATAAGAGCAAATATTATGAGTTTCATAGGAATGTGGGTCTTAAACTGATGCTTTTTGGTAGCTAAAAAGGGAAATAGTGAGCCTTGAAGGAGATCGCCCATCCGGCCCCTGCGTGCCAACTATTCTGTTTGAACGTCGTACACTAAAGATAGTGAGCCCTCTAGAGACAAAGAGTTCACTATGGTGAATAGACCTCGTTTGGAGATCTTACCATGGATTAGAGAGCAAGGTGATTGGATCCAATGCTTTTATCCTAAGAAGATGAAAGAAAGTTCTGTAAGTCATCGGGATAAGAGCAAATATTGCAAGTTCTATAGGAATGTAGGTCATGAAATTGATGCTTGCTGGCAGCTAAAAAGGGAAATAGAATACCTTATATAGAAGGGCGAACTAAAATAGTTTGTGGGTGAAAATAGGCGAGAAATAGAGTAGAGTAGTAAACTAAGTAGAGACGTCCACACCTTAGGAATTATCCACACTATATTCGGTGGTTCATCAGGTGGTAATAGTAATTCAGCAAGGATGCAGAGAGCTAGGGGGATACATTCCATCATACCTCAATAAGAGCCTAACCTTAAACCACCCAAATCATTCTTAGAGATCGACGGCGAGCACATTCATACACTACACAACGATGCCTTAGTAATTGAAGGAATTCTAGAGAACTTTATGGTGAAAAGAATCCTAGTAGATGAAGGTAGTGCAGTTAATTTGATGCCTTGGTAATTGAGGGAATTCTAGAGAACTTTATGGTGAAAAGAATCCTAGTAGATGAAGGTAGTGCAGTTAATTTGATGATCTTGAGTGTATTCAAAGCTTTAAAACTAGATCATACGAGGCTCAAACCAATCCGAACTCCACTTATTGGGTTAGCAGGAAAACCTGTACAAGTATCGAGGTTTTTAGATATAGCCATGGAGCTTAAAGTTGATGATTCATCAAGAAGGCTAAAGTTAGAGTTCATAGTGGCAGACATCCAATTCTTCTATAATGCCATACTGGGAAGGCTAGCCTATAAGAGCTAGAAGCAGCAACATGCATCTGATACTTAACTATGAACTTAACTATGAAGTCTACTCTAATAAGGGTAAGGCTGTGACTGTACATGCATCAGATACTTAACTATGAACTTAACTATGAAGTCTACTCTAATAAGGGTAAGGCTGTGACTGTGAAAGGAGACCAGAGGGCAGCCAAAGAAGCATACATAGGAGCTCTGAAAGGTTTACCACTCACATTGCTGATCATGTGGATGCTAGAGGGAGAATCGCTTGCTCAATCCACCGAGCATCCTCCCTTTGATATCCCTAGACATAAAGAAGACTCAAGTCTTGCACTGGTGGGTGAGCTAATCACATAGAAAGTATAAAAGGGAAAACACTTGACACTAGGAGCTGATCTGCCAAACGAAGTGCAAGACGACATGAAAGCAGTCTTGAAAGATCATGTCCATAGTTTTGCTTGGATTGCAGAGGACATAGTTGACATCAACCCTAATGTCATATCTCATAAACTCAGCATAGACCCAAGTTCTAAGCCAATTAAGTAGAAGCAAAATCATGGCTTCGAGAGATAGCAGGCCATAACTGCAAAGGTCAATAAGCTTTTAAAGGTAGGATTCATAAGGGAGGTAAACTATCGAGAATGATTGGCGAACGTCGTCCTATTATCTAGGTCCTATGGGAAGTGGAGGTTGTTTATTGATTTTACTGATCTAAATAAAGCTTGCCGAAAAGACCCTTACCCTTTGCCTAATATCGATCAGCTGATGAATTTATGATTGAATGAATTAGATGTATAGTTTTGTAAAGTTTTGTAGTCGCTGTAACTGGTATCATTAGATAAGAATGATTGAATTAGATAAAGAAAAAAACTAGCTTTGTGATTGATCGAGACATCTATTATTATCAAGTCATGCCTTTCAGATTAAAAAATGCAGGGGCAATATATCAAAGGCTAGTTAAAAACATGTTCAAGGAACAGATCAGGCAAACTATAGAGGTTTATGTGGATGACATGATAATAAAGAGTATTTGAGTTGCCAACCATCCCAAGAATTCCAGATCTTGAATAAGTTCAGCATGAAGCTCAACCCAAAAAAGTGCACTTTCAGAGTAAAAGCTGAAAAGTTTATGTGCTTTATGATATCTTAAAAAGAGGTAGAGGCAAATCCAAAGATTCATATCTAGTCAAATATCATTATCTAGCTTTATTTCTCTTGCACAAGCTAGAAGAAGAAGGCAATATTTTGAAGATGACCCAAATAGAATGAGCAAACAATAAGGAAGCAAATTCCATAGCCAAAGCTACAACGTGAAAAGAAGATCTACCAAGGGAAGTGATGATTGAACACCAAAGCCGATCGAGCTATGAATTGAATGAAGTCCTTATATCCTAACCTGATAATAATTGGATAACTCTGATCATTGACTTCACACAGAATGATGTTTGACTTAGCAATGGCAAAAAGCAATCAAACTTTGCGAAAAAGTAGCAAACTACGCACTGGAAAATGGAGAGCTTTATAGGAGATCAAGATCACATCCTTGGCGAAGTATCCAACTGAAGAGGAAGGTAATTACATCGTAAGGGAGACCCGTGAAGGTGTTTGTGGGGCGTATGAGATGCTATGCTTAGAAAAATATTGCTCCTGGGGTACTACTGGTTTTCAATGAAAAAGGACTTTCATCAACAAGTTTGCCATTGCAATACTTATAAAAAATATGATTGCGTGTGCAGAAAATCTTCCTAAAAACTATAGCCCTTGGGTTCAACCTAACTTTTTGCTCAATGGGGGATAGACATTCTAGGACTTTTTCCTGCAACAATCGGGCAAAGAAAGTTCATGATAGTTACAATTGATCACTTCTCTAAGTGGGTAGAAGCTGAAGCCCTTAATACTATTACCCCAGCTCAGATTATTAGCTTCTTTAGGAAAAATGTAATATTTAGATATGGTGTGTCCCATAAGATTATTACTGATACAGTAAACAGTTTAGAATAGGACCTTCAGATCCTTTTGTAAAAATTGACACATTGGGGCTTTATTTCACCTTGGTAGCCACCCTAAACTAATGGCCTTATTGAAGTCACTAATAGAACCATTCTACAAGGCTTAAAGAAAAGGTTGGATGGGGAGAAGGCTAATTAGGTAGATGAACTAAATAGTGTACTATGGGCTTACAAGACCACACCTCAGTAAGCGACTGGAAAAACTCCTTTCTCCCTTTTATGAGACCGAAATAGTGGTGCCAATAGAAATATTTATACCTAGCAAAAGAAGGGAGTATGAGGAGTTTGGTAACAATGAGAGCCTATGAATTAGCTTAGACTTAGCAGAAGAGCTCAAGGAAGATGCTACAGTGTAAGCCATCATGTGCAAACAAAGGGTGAAAAGATATTTTAATGAGTTCAAGGAAAATAGTTTAAAGAAGGAGATAAGGTATGGTGAAAGGCAGAGATAACCGAAGGCTCGGTAGGTGTGGGAAAGTTAGGGCAGAACTGGGAAGGTCCCTATGAATTGTTAAAACGATTAGGCCCAAGGACATATAAGCTTAGGAAGATTGAGGGGGCCAAGCTACCCCGGACATCGAATGCAGAAAACCTAAAAAAGGCATATTGTATCTACACTCAACAAGATGTAAAGTAACTTTATATTTAAACAATAAAGAGACCTCAAGTTTTTTCACTTGATGCATCATGCCTTATAAAGGTAAGAGAGAGATGATGCATAGTTTTTCCTAAAGGATCTTACTTAGAAATTTTTTCTAGCATTCATTTTTTCACCAATTTGACTTAAGCGGTCCTTTAGCTAAGTCCATCAGCTCGGACATACATAGTTCACCAATTCAACCTAATCAGTCCTTTAGCTAAGTCCATACGCTCGGGTATACATAGCTCACAAAGTAGGACTTAAATGGTTCTTTAACTAAGTTAATGGTTTGGACATGCACAGCCCGCCAAGTAAGACTTAAGTCGTCCTTTAATTAAGTCTTAGATTTTAAGTCCTCAGGCTTGAAATTCAACTTTGTAAGAAAAGAACAACCTTGACAAGCATATATTCGATTGTAATATAAAATAAAAAGAGTTGCCATCCAAAGTACTTAGAAAAAGGAGAGATCAACACTTGAACATCAGAAAAAAAAAAACTTCCCTTCATTAAATGAAAAGTGATTATATAGATTTTCTTATTCAAGGTTAAGTTATAAAAAATTTCCTTAAATAATTCTAAGTATAGGATACTTCACCTTCATCTAATTACACGCCTTGCTTGCCCCCAGATGTGCCTCACCCCTCAGAAGAAACAGGGTGGCCATCAGCTGATATTTCGGTATCCACCCTCAGAGGAGATGAATCATCAACATGGCAATCTTTGAGAGGACACCGCCCCATATGTCCCCTTCTTCCTCATCTTCATCATCCCTATTTGGGTATATGTCATTTACCTAACCCAAGTCTACTTCAAGGTGCTTAGCCTTCAACTCAGTCCAAATGTTTATCCTTAGACTTAAGCATGGCTTTGCCAAGTCATCCGCCTAAGATCCTTCTCAATCTTAAAGCCTTTACAATTTACCTTCCATTTCTTTGACCTTGCCCTCAATATCTTTGTTCTTGGCAAGCAAATCGCGTTTCTCCTCTTTTAACTTTTCAAACTTGGTGTCATGATCATCACTATCTGCTTTGTGCTGAGCTTCCTTCTCTCTCATAGCAACTTCAACACTCTTCAGAGCATCCTCCATCTTATTCTTCTTTACTTCCATCACAGCATAACTCCCTTTTAGCTTGTTTATCAGAGTAAAGTTCATGTTGTTAGCATTCAAAGCCTGAAACAGACACTGGTTGATTAAATCTCTCATCACCACATCGTCCATAAATATCAAAGTAATAAACTTCCGTGGGAAAAAGACAACGTCGAGCCACCTCTTAGCTGGGCCCATCCTTCTGGAGACAGCAGTTTGCGCCATACTTGTTCATGAAATAACCTCGGATGTCCAAAGCCCTGCTAACTCTAGAAGGAATGGGAGGAGGGATAGGGCGAGGCACTTCCCTCTGCCTCTTTCTATGGGGCTCAGTTATAGGATTGGAAGGAGGAAGCTCAAAACGGGAAGCCCCCAAAATAGCTTCAGCCTCGATCGGCTGATGGTCCAGTACCACCAAAGGTATTTCCTTCTTCGAGTCCTCAGCCCTAACTTTTCTCTTCATTGCTTCAGCCACCTTGGCCATCTTGGAACCCCTTTTTTTTTCTTAGGAGCCATTTTTTCACAAGGGTAAGAATGAAAAATTAAAATGTGTCAGTGTAAAGAACAACATAAAGTGTCTAAGGATAACATTTACCAATGGGAGAAAGGTTGAGTCTCATAGGTCCACAAAGAGAATAGGTTGAATAGCTTTCGGGTATCACCTGCCTCAGATTAATAGATCCAAGTCCCCTAGCTTTTATTAACTTCACACATATCTGATCATGAGAGGTGGGTGAGGCAAGAAGATGGCGAAGTAAATCTTCAGACCACCAGTTCGGTACTCCGAATCCTCTTAGTCGTTTTAATAATAAAATACTCAGATTTCCAATTCTTCAAAGAAGAAATCTTAGATATCTTAGAAAAGACATTATAGTTGTTCTTCGTCTGAAGAAAACAGTGATCCTCGTTAGGGCAAATATTGAAGTAATAAAGTTCCCAAACAACCCGAGCTGTTAAATTATATCCATCTTGGTGAGCCAACACTATTATGCTGCATAAGAACCTTAAACCATTGAAGTGTAACTGGCTAATAATGATGTTGTAATTATTGAAAAATGATCTTAGAGGATTAGACAAGGGAAATCGAACCCCAGATTGAAAAGTTTCCTCATACATCATGATAGAATCCTTGGCTCGATAACCCTCATATTCTTCGAGGGTCTAATTAGCTTGTACTCTGGCGTAATATTATACATAAAATATATATCCAATAGCTCACCCTCATTAATATCAGACGGTACACCGGCAATCCTAACATTCTCTTTCCTACCTTTGGTCTCACCCACCTCGAATCTATATCTTCAGTATTCTCATCAGCGGACTAGTCAAGTAGTACTTGAAGATCCTTATCACGAGAAGAACCGATGATCCTAACCAACGAAAAGGAGAAAGAAGAAAGAAAAAAAAAAGCAAAAAAGTAAAGACTTACTTGGATATGTTAAAGAGAGAGAGAGTTCTAGAGGGAGATGCTATAGCAATTAGAAAATGAGAAGTGAAGCAAATGAATTAGGTAAAGGACCTTCTATAAGCAAGGCGAAGTATCAAAGAATTGCCATATTAAATAAATATAACCCTTAAAGATGTTCCCTAGTTGGCAAGCCGATGCTTTGTTCTCCTCACAACTGTCTTTCCCTGACAACCCTTTTAAACACACAAACAGTGATGATAAATAGAAGCACGCAAAAAAGAAAAAAAAACAATAACACCACCACCACAAGGTACAACATTTAGACATAAATGACTAAATAATTAGGGGGAGATTATTGATAATATATAATAATAAAACACATATAAAATTAAGATAATATTAAATTAATACAATGCTATACTCCTAAATAAACTCTAACTAACAGATAAATTAAGATTCTTACTATTCTTATCCATTCATAATTATCCCTTTATCAATATAAATATTAAAAATTAAACCTAGAAAAAGCTAATTCACAATTGACACATTACTCAATTTCTTCTAAAAGCATAACATTACCTAATTGAGATATTAAAAGATTAGGTTAAAAAAAAATAATGCTTCTTAAATATGAAAAGTTACCTTACATGACATTTATTGCGGACAAAAATAGTAAATTAGTAGAATGTATTTTTTGCGTGAAATGGTAGAATGTATTTTTTGAGCGAAATACCAAAAATACTCCCCACATCTCCCTTACAAAATCCCAAGCATGAAATCTACTATTAATTTTGATAATTAATCATACACTTTTTAGAAATATTTTACTTTTTAGATTTCCTAGAATAAAATATGAAAAATTGATTACAGTATGAAATTAGCATTTGAAAATTTTCTTATATACTATGTGACAGCATTATTATTGAGTTTTCAACATTAAATCCAAATCTTAAATAAGAAAAAAAGCACAAAAATTATAAACACTTAAATTGAAATGAATTTTTTTCGAGTGAGTGTATTAATTGATAAGTATGAAATTTAAACTTTGCTTGTTTCTTTTATTTAGCTGCAAATAAAAATTTCAATATACAAATTAATAAATTATATCATTATTTTCATTCTCGAAGGAAAAGAAATCTCATAAAAAAAATGAAATTTCTTAATTTCTATTTTTTTATTAATAATAGAATTTAACACACTTAATTTTATTAAATAAAATTTAAAAATTTCCAACCATAGGATACGAAATTCTATGAATTTTATGAAACTCACAGGTTTCACACCACATCAATTCAAATGATTTTTTAATATAGACATGCTGTTTCAAAAAATTAATTTAAAATATCTTTTTTGTTTTATGAAAAGGTAATATCGCTACCAATTTATGTATATTTTATTAAATTCATATCTTTTGTTTAATGATAAAAGATTGGTAATGTATTTCCTAAATAAGAAAATTTTTTTGTTTATATTATTTCACTTAATTGAAGCTAGTTAATAAGATGCTGTGTAATAAAAGGTTTAATTATATTTAGTGTCTCTAACACTCTAATTTTTTTTTTCTATTTTAGTGTCTAAATAAAAAATATTTACAGTTCAATTGTTTAAATCTCAAAAATATTTTCAATCAATATAATAAGATGGAAAGGCCCATTGAAAATTTAAAAAGAAACCACATAAAACGACAGTAAGACTGTCACTCTGTCACCATATTTTATTTAGATGGTAACGACACCTCAGTCATTTGATAAAACTTTCATTTTGCTATGCTGCATCAACCCGTAAAAGTAAGCCATTCATTTGGCAGTTTCTATATTCAAGCAATTTCGATGTCTACATAAAGATGGCTCGTAGGATTATCACTTGTCCCATCATACTAGAGTCGAGGAACGAAACGGGCAAAAGAAGAGAAGTAAAAAGAAAAAACTCTTTGTAAAGATTTCATTAAGAAGAAAACCTTTGATATGTATTTGCTCGAGTTATATTAATGGCAAGTCCAATCCAACTCTGAAATTTGATATCTTGACTCCATCGCCACCTACAAAGCCAACTCCAAAATCAGGTCCACTCTCGAGTAATGTGGCCCATCTGATTGATAGTAAGATATCATATTATCATCTCTCTTGCATCAAATTGCCAATTTTTGTTTGCATATTAAGGGCCAACTTTTGTTTGGCAGTCTTAGTGTCATCATATCTGGTTTCGTTTTAAATCTTCAATGGATCGTCATATTTATATTTTCTGCTAACATAACACTTGATTAAAAATATTTTTTGATTTAAATATTTAATTATAAATATTTTCTGTTCAAATATTAAAATACAAAAAATTAGAGCTTTGCAACACTAAATTTATAATTACAAATTTAATAATTTTAAGAAAAAAAAAAAAAATTGCGGCCCGTTGCTACTGTCTTGGTATTTGAGGAAGTGCCTTATCTGAACCTCACACACTGGATCACGCCTCCTAAGTGAAGAGGAACAAATGGCAACCAATTAAAAAGCACCAAGTAGTGCTGTACTTACCATGTATGCGGACACTGGAAAGCTTTTTGCCTCGGTATATTATTACCAAACAACCCTCCAAATATGGCAAGCCCTAACAGCTCCAAATTCACCTTAAAAATACTCAACGGTCAAAAATAGCATAGGATTGCCACGTGTACGGTAGTCATTTGAGGAACCATGGAAAGCAACATTGCGGAAGCACCGGAATATAACTCCTCTTCTCAGTAAAAATGCAAAATCCGGTCTCTGCATATTGGTAGTAGTATTATGGCATAGTAGTACCCCTTCAAACAGAAGTCATTTTCTATTAATTTTCATATTTCTTCTTTATAATAAGCATACATTTACTCTTTTCGTCGCCGGATATTTCTCCGACGATCTCTCCGGCGAAGGTAGCTCCTTATAAAACTCTCACCTATTCCTCAATTTCTCAGTTTTCCCTCCATTGTTATTAGACAATCTGTGAATAAATGTGTTTGAATTTTACAATAGAGGCTTGTGATCTTTCTAAGCTCACTGTTTCTCTCTAAATTTCTTTTTTTCTTTTTAGATCGTTTGGTGCATGTTATGTATGATCGAAGCTTGATTTCATCATTTCTTTATTGAAATCGTTAGGTTTTTGCTGTTTGTTTCCTATAGTTAATTGAGCAGAAAGGAAGCTTTCAGATGTGTGTGCTTTTGCATGGCTCGAGCTTCATCCTTATCAATGGCTTCTGCAAGTCAAACGGCGTCGTATAATAAGGAGTAGAGTTTGTTCTTGAGGAATAGCAGTTCAAGCTTTTGACTGGGAATCGACGAGTTTAGTGAGTTGCTGCGGTGGACTGAGGGAGCCTTTCGAATTGGATAACGGCTAAAAATGGTAGGCGTGGAACTCTTAATTGAAGCTTTTTGAGTGTAAAAGTTGTGATTTATTATGGTATTGACATTGAATGTCTGTTCTGTGTGAATGCTGTTTGGCAATTGAGATGGAAGTTAATTTGTGTTGAATTTCTATCTTTGGAGTATGATTTTTAATTACACATGGAACGTGCTACTTTCTTATTCATTGGTTGAATTCTTTGGGTTTATTGTAAGGATGCTTTAATTTTAATTTTATTGGAATGATGATAATGAATCGATGATAATGATAATGATAAGCTGTCCACTGATTCAAGCTTGAAGTTTGCTTATTCTCTGTGTATTTAGTTTATTGTTTAAGAGATTATAGAGTGGAAGATTATATATTCATTTCTTTACCACTTCATTAGGTAAAATGCTTATGTCCTGTTTGATTTAGTGGCGTAAATGACAGTTGCAACAACAATCATATTGTCTTGAGATAAGGTGGTAACAATTAGTGGCTATCCTGTTGCTGGAGTAATATATCTGGAATATCCATAGAGATTCAAAAATCTGATTTCTAGTGGAATAAGATGATAGTCTCTTCTCTTAGTAATTAATTAAATACGCATTATGTCATTTTTGGTTCAGTGAGGCTGACATTTATTGTGGAATGGTTTAAAGGAGTTCTATTTCTTTTTAAATTAAGGTAAAGAAAATCTGGTGAAAAGATTTGCTTTTCCTCATTAAAGATGTTGAACTTCTCTTTTGAGATAATAGATGCATCTCTTGGAATGGAAAAAAAGAAGTCCATACCTTATGTGGGTCCAATTTTTCTAAATCATGTTTTAATTATGTGATGGATTTTAGTTTTGTCTTAATTGACAATTGTAGTTAATTTTTGGTGCAGTCAGATTGGCAGTTGGTAGCTAGAGTTTGGAGGTCCAAACTGTTAGCACTTAGAAGTTTCAACTTCTAATTTATCAGTTAAATTTTTAAACATCATTTTTACTGCTGCTGTTGCCAATAATCTAAACTGTTGATTGAAGTCCAACTGCAAGCCTTTGGCTTTCATTTGCAAATCTATACACCTACTATACCAGCTACTATATTTACTCTCTTTGACTGTTTTCCAAATCCTTTCAACATTAAATGTGTCAATAAAGGAGGCTATCTTGCTACTCTTCTTGAAGTCAACCCGATTTTCAATATCTGAATGTATACGCTCAATACCAGTATTCCTCAAAATGCAAACATGGACCTGCTAAAATATCTCTTTGAAAGTGAGTGTCAAAAAGCTATGGCTCAATTGATGGAAGAAGTATAGTAGCAGTCTGTCAAGCTAGAACAGAAGCTATAAGTACCCTTCTAAGCAGAATTGCACAGTCCCTGAATGTACTTGTAGCTAGAATACATCAACTATATACTTCTTTCAGCTATTTAAGGTGAAGGGAGATTAGAGTGTGCATTCAGAAGAGACATCATCGGTTGGATTGAATAGAGCAGCATTATAGGCTCAATCTCAGTGGGGTTGAATTTATGGTGGAGTTATCTTACAATTAATGAACCTATTAATGAAACGATGCAATTTTGGGGCTCTAAAGTATCAGCATTTCCTATTTGATTTGAACATGCAATATTTTCTAGTTGTATAGGATCCATGTATGCGTGTCCTACGCTGCATTAATGAATGATCAAATGAGTCGAACAGAGCCCTTGTACCTGAGGTATTTTGAAGAATGTAGAGAAGATAAATGGAAATTGAAACCTGCAATATTATTAATCAACTTGAGAAAAGATCCACAATCGAGCCAAAATTGGAAAAGAAATTCACCAGCAAGGATCAGAATACTTATAAAACATCAAACCTAATCCTAATAGTCTTATTTATTTTCCATCTTAATCTATAAATTCTTTCCCTTGCCTTAAATAGTCATGATGCACTGAGGCCATGATGTGACAAAGAAGGTGACACGTCATCTTGTTATTGATTACTCATACACACTGTTCTCCCTCGTTAGGATACTGAAATGGATTGCATCAATACTAAAGTAAAAGCTTTGCGAGAAACTCAATTTGTTGTAAACTCTTCCGTGTAAGCATCACTGTCAAAAAGGTGTAGAGGAATAATTTCACCTAGCTTTTTGCTAATAAATCTCCATTTTAGGAGAATCTCATACTTACTAATTCACTTCCGCCTAAGTGCAAAAAAAGAAAATTGTAAGAAGAGAACCTGCAATGACTATGCTAGTATTTCATTGCTAGGGTTCTGAATATTGCACCAATGTAGATAATTTGCAGAAATCGCCCCTTTCATAGAGTAGGATCCTGCATTTTTTGCATGTGTTTCTTTTCATGCTAGAAATAAGATCCTACTATGAATTTCAAATGTTTGCCTACCCAAAATTCTCACATTAGGAATTGTCCCATTGCTCCTAATTCTTTTCGATGTAGTAACTCCAGAATTGCTTCTAAGCTTTATATAGCAAGGATAAGTCTCCTAGGTTTATGGGATAATGATCTTGTGATTTTTTATTGTATCCACATCAAAGATCTAGACTTCTTCAACCCTCTTGAATCTGTGTTGCATATTCCTAAAACACAACTAGCGCTTTAGTATCTCTAACATTGAGGCTGAGACTAAATTTTTTAAAAAAATCATTTAAATAGTGTTAGAAAATGCAATTTTGAACTACTAATTAGCTGATTTGGTGTTTTTCTTTTGCCACCAAAACATCTAGCTAATTTTGTCTTCTTTCTTTGTTTTTACTATACAACTACTTCTGAAACTGAAGAGATATATATACTTGAGCTACTAATTTTCATTCTTGAAAATTTTAGATAAACTTCCTATCTCATGTAAAATCCTTTTGTATAATGTTTGGCCATGATCTAACCAAAGTATCTTTATATCTAGCTTGCAAACAAAGGTACAAGAATTGGGTTTGAAGGGGGGAATCACAATTTTACTTCTCATGCTGAAATACAATTGATCCCTTCTTTCTTGTCTCAAAAAGCACAAAGGAGAAACAATCTTCTTATCCTTCTTAACTCTTTTTTTTCTCTTTTTTTTTTTTTTTTTTTTTTTTTTTTTTTTTTTTTTTTTTTTTTTTTTTTTTAT